>WOGZ01000168.1:24644-72937 GCA_009733775.1 Alectoria sarmentosa
GCGTAAAAGGGGGGGGGGGGGGGGGGGGAGCGCAGGGCTCGCTTGCTTACTCTGAACCATTGGTGTCAGGCTGCCTTTGCTTTTTGCAGTCCTGCGGGAGGAAACGAGAGAAGAGGAGAGGAGAATAAATCCCTTAGATCGGGCGGCTAGATCTCTGCAAGGGTCTTGTATTTTGGTCCCTTGCTTTTACATGATGTATACACCTACGTGAATGTGGGGAAGCGCAGTGCTATTTTACAACAAAAAGATGGCTCAATTTATTTCTCACATGGTATATATGTACCTTGTACACCTACCTACATATTGCCATCCTAGATCAAAGCTCGCATCCGACGCTCAAATGGAAAGGCAGCAAATCAAACAACATTCCTCACCGCTCGTACAAAGACGCTCTTCCTCCGCCCAGCGGCCGCATTCTCCAATGGGTCCAAATCGAACGTCCGCATACCCGTCAATAGATCCATCTGGTGTGCCCGGACGAAGAAACCGCCCTTGTTCTTGGAGTAGACTTTCCAGAAAATGTAGAGCGCGATGACAATGGGTGCGGCTAGATATTCTTGGAAAAAATCAGTGGCGTTGGGAGCGGTACCGAGGGGCTGAAATAAATGTTAGCATAATTATTGGAGTAACACAGGGTAGAAGTAGGATGACTGACCCAGACAGAGACGTAGAAAGTGGCTATGAGGGCAATGACGTTCAAGAAGAAACCAATGTAACTGCCAATAACACCGAATTGAGCCTGGAAAGGCAATTCATCCAAAGTGTGCCCTTGTACCATCCAGCCGCGGCGGAAGCGGATGTGAGAAAGACAGATGCTGCCCCAGACGAAAAAGTAGGAAAGACCGGAGAGGGACAGGAGCCAGGAGAAGAAGGTGGAGCCAGCGGTGGCTTCATTGACGAAGGCGAGGAGGCCAAAGATGAGTTGAATAACGACACACCAGAGAGGGCGACCTTTGCTGTCAATGTACATGAGGAATTTGGGGCCCATACCCCTCGCGGCGAGCGCTTGCATGGTACGCGTGGAGCCAAAGGTACAGGAATTTGCGACACTGAGAACGGATATCGTGATGACGGCGTTGAAGACGGAGGGGAGTCCGCTGACACCGGCCATTTGGATTGCAAGCACAAAGGGAGAAGCCTTGGTGTTTGAACCGGTAGCACCGAGGAGGTCAGGGTCGTTGGAGGGGAGGATCAAGCCGACCATGAAGAGCGAGATTACGTAGAAACCTGAGATCCGCCAGAACACTTGCTTGGTGGCTGTTGGTAGGGACTTTCTGGGGTCCGCAGCCTCCGCAGCGGCAAGACCAACAAGCTCGGTACCGCCGAAAGCAAAGGCGGCGTTGACGAAAACGGAGCAAAATCCTTTGAAGCCGTTTTTAAACGCGCCTGGATCATGCCAGTAGTGTGCACCCAGGTATCCGCGGTTGACTTTGCTGTGGACACCTCCGCAGTCGACGACGATGGCGAAAATGATGAAACCGATGACGGCAGCGACTTTGATAGCGCCGAGAGCGAATTCGACTGTTGGGCGCGGTTGGTCAGCTACTGAGAGACAGCCATTTCGTGGAGTCCGGACGACCAACCTTCGCCGTATCCGCGCACACCGAAGAATTGAACCACGCAAAGGAGGAAGAGGAAAACAGCGATCCAAACACCGATATTTATTTCCTTCCAAAACGAGATGGTGATACCAGCAGCCGTGATTTCGAAAGGCAAGACGGTAAGCCATCCTAATGCATAATCCCAGCCCATTGCGAAACCCCTGCAAATGTATGTTATTATTCTATTTTGTATAGATGTGCTGTATTTTGGGTTCGTACCATGCTTCGTCGATAAAGCGGCACCCGTAGGTAAAGAAAGCGCCGTTGACCGGGTAGAGGACGGCAAGCTCTCCCAGAGCTTGCACGGTAAAGAGCAACAGAAGACCAACAATCATGAAACCGATGAGCTAGAAAACGCAGTCAGCAGTGCAATTATTGCGATGCTGTTGATTGATGCGATCACATACCACACTGCCGGGGCCACCATTGTTAAACGATTGACCGGAGCCAACGAAGAGACCGGCACCGATGGAACCACCTATTTTGGGATTTGATCAGAGAAATCCTTGTGTTTTGGGTTATTTGTATGGGAATGATATACCGATAGCTATCATTTGCATGTGACGACCCTTGAGATTGCGATGGAGACCTCCATCGGCAGGAGGCTCGGCCTCGAAGTCTGCATCGCGACTGCCGTTGCTGTCGTATGTGACATCATCGAGGGGGACCTTCTCTTTGGTATCCATGACTGCAGCACAAGGTGGGTGCGACGTCAAGGTAGGAGAAAGGTGGGGAGGTGGAGAGAATGAATGCAGCGGACGACACGAGGGGAGGAGGTTGGGGAGGAGAGGCTGTTATGTAAAAGAGGCGAAAGAGAGATGGGGCGCGCCAGCCAGTTTTGTAGTAATCGTAATAATATCCAAGCAAGACAAGAGTACGTTGGGAGTAAGGTAATGTTTTAATAAAGCTGGTCGGTTGGCATTTTGGCTACTTTAGCCTTGTCGAAAGGATGTTGGATGGTGGGTGATGGACGATGGGCGATGGGCGATGGACGGTCCAGAGGTACATATGGTGGGTGAAGGTCTGCCTCGTGTCCGGAGTAGAGGGAATTTTCTGGGCTAGATTACGGGCGAGGATGAGCGAATGGGCCAAAGATAAGAGGAAATGCAGCTAATAAGCAGCCTAAGGTCTTAGCTGACGAGCCCGCTGCAGCATCGCCTCCAGCTACCCCACTCGGCCGTCCCCCCCTTCACCCTCCAGCCCTCCTAGGTACATACTAAGTACATAATCCTCCCTAGGGACATGCAAATGGGAAACATAATCCGCCCAGCCCGTGACTGCCCTTGCCTGCCAATAGACAGACCTCCTTGGCAAATCCTTAGCTGCTGATAACGCGCATTCGCTTGCTTTGCCTCTTGGGGGTGCGAGATGAATGATCTTCAGCATCATCTGCTATTTGCACCTCACTAGACTGCAAAAAGATGTAGGGTCCGATTATGCAGCGGCATCTAGCTGGTCGTCGCATGTCTTCTAGAACACTGTATGGAACGACTTGAAGCCGGTCCCATGTTAGTCTCGGACCAGGGTCCACCAATCAGAGTGGGATCCAATCCCATGGTTGCGGCTTCTAGGACCCTTGAAGAAGCAAATCTGCGTGACGGAAGGTAAGACCGTGACCAGTGAGAACTAGGAGGAAGCCGATCTCACAAAAGGAAAAAAGGAAAAAAGGAAAAAGGCGACATCCATCATCCATCATCGCCAATTATTTTCCGTCATCATCAGTTGATGACCGACGACTCTCTCTCGCGGCTCGCCCGACGCCCCCACGTAAAGAAGCCGGGAGGGAAGGGTGTCAGGCTGTCAGAAAGTGGATTGATTGGCGGCAAGGCGGATCAACTGGCGAAAGGGAATGCAAAGCAAAGGATAGTTCCAACATGCGACTGCCATGTGGCATGTGCTTTCCAAACGTCAAATGGACGTTGAATATAGGCGCGCAAAATCATGTCCCTCTGTCTCCTCTTTGTCTCATACTTTGATGAGGATGAGTGTCAGAGTGTGGTGTAGTGGAGCAGGAGGCAAATGTACGGAGTAGAGTACTCGTACTGTAGCTATTTTCAAATTTAGAATTTGAATTTCCTTATCAACGCCTCATCTGTTATCATCATCCAATTTGTTCGGCGCAATTGAACGGCCTTATAAAATTTGGAATCAAAATTCGTTGCCAACCGTCAAACGGCGCCTTCCCACTACAAGTTTAACGCCATTCCCTGTCTTGGCGCCTGTCTTGGCTTGGTCTTGGCATGGTCTTTATCCCAACCTCAGTCACCTCACACAAGAACCATCAGAGGAAACGCATACCCAATGCGGCGTCAGGTGGCGAACATCATGATGCCTCGGATATCCACGGCTTCGGCGTCGGATTCCGCTCTCTGCACTCTCTCGGTATGCTTCAATTCCCTTCCCCATCCGAGTCGTCTGAAAAATGCGACTCCCGGTTGATAAAGAGCTCCGACGAGACCTGGATCGGGACTTCAAGGCGCATCGATTCCTTCTTCGTGGAGATGGCGTCCCCGTGCATCCGGAAGCTCAAGACAAGGATGAGAACGTAGAAATGGGAGATCAAAGACAGGTGAAATGTCGGAAGGTACTGCTTCTTCAGAGGCAGGACCAGATGCAGCGGGAGGACAGTCGTGAGATATCGGCGACCCCCGGGTTTGTCGGATGTCATGCTATCTCGGTTGTGTCCAGTCAAGTCCCGCTGCCACTTGACTTGTTGGACTGTTCCGCCGACCAGTGGTATGGTTTCGATAGACAGTCCGTCGTAGGTGCCGTCTGCTCTGTTTCCGATCCGGTACGGACAGTCAGACATCGAGTTGCTCGACACCCGGGTTGCCGCCCGAAGATGGGCCGTTATTTTGGTCAGCTTAGGAGGAACACCATGGACCTCGATCGGCTCGAATCTCAATCTCATCTCGGCCCTAGTGCCCACCGATTCCTTCTGGCAAGTATCATAGCCTATCGAGACTGGCACACACAGGCTCTTTGGCTGGGTCACTTCCATCTCCATCTTCCCTTGACTGCCCGTCCATGCTTTCCCCTCGAGATATGCGGTCGCTGCTGCAATGCTTTCTTTGCCGAGAGAGCTGCAATTTTGTAAGAGAGGCTCTTCTTTGACGATGGGCACAATCCTTATCACGCGTGATGTTTCTCCGAGCGTTATCACTCGTGGTGTTTCTCCCAGCGGTGTTGCCGTATCATTTCTCAAGAGCTTCGCTTTAATGCAGTATGAGATTGAGGCGATGTTCGGTGCCGTACTCGGCACCGAGTTCTTCTCGTAGCTAGGTGGAAGCATAAGCTGGGCCTCTCTCACGCTCTCTCTCAGGTCCTCCTGACACTTCGTTGGCTTCCTCTGGTCCAGTGGGACCTCGAACCTGAATGGGATCTGGTAAAACCATCCAACGTCCATTGTCCTGATTCTACGAAGCTCAGACCTACCCACGGGCTCTTGCAAAATCAGCAATGTCTCCGATCGCTTGTGGTCGCGGTTACTTCCCCCCGGAGACAGCAAGGGTGGCCTCACGAATGTGGTGGTCGTCCCTAATAGCCTCGAATCAATTTCCAGTCAAACACAAACCGCAAAGCTAGATTTGAGAGGTGGTGTCACAAAGATTTTGACAGGTTACCTTCCAGATTTATGGAAACGGCATCGAACTCTGTGAGCTCAGGCATCTCCATACTAACATAACCTCCGACTTCATCCCCTGTTGCGAACGTCTTCGGTACTGAGAAGTTATCGAGGTGCTCCAAGGTGATGGTGAGAGTGACCTTTGTCAGTTGAGAAGAGGTGGCGGACCGAGCTTTGCCGAAGCGGGGCTTCGAAATGTGTGTAAAATTGGACATGATGCCAGACTCTTTATCATATTTTGACAAGGATCTTCCTCAGCCATCTATATGTTACAGGGGTTTCAGAAACTAGGGATACCTCTGAGTGGTTCTATGTGCTATTCTCAGTCAGCTTGGTTGGCGAATTTGACCGAGCGGCAGCGGCATCTAGCCTCGGCGGACTGCTGCCAGCAGTGACACAGTATCCCAAATGACGATTCATTCCCAATAATTGGCCAAGAGCTTCGGCTAGTTGCTGCCAAGCCGTCCTTTATCTTGAAGAGAATGTTGGGCGTTTGGCGACATAGGTGAGGAAGCATTTGATCGGCGACAGATTTGCGCGACGCTTTGGGCAGATTGAAACACAAAGTGAAGCAAAGAACGACCCCATGCCTATAAAAATAGTACCACCATACAATGCGTTGATCATGAGTGCAAAGTCGTGTGATGATGCAGGATGGTGTTCTCGGAGCGGTAAGAGAATCCGTCGGCTTGGGCAAACTCCCCTCACTTTGTACACAATTGATTCACTCACGACCTTAACACTTTCTAATAGACGCTTCAATCCCCACTCGGTGTTCACATATACTCTACTACATATGAGCAGATTGTCCTCCATATCGCTTTACCAACACTTGCAGTCCGACGCACTGAGCACATAATGCCGTTTCCCAAAGGTCTCACAAGCCCTCTGTCCCCGGCTTCTTCTAGGAACAGTGAACCATCGTCATGGGAGGCGAATGTGGCGGCCTCTCAGGGGCGCAACGCAAAAATCACCATCGTATCCTTCCACGGCCTCTTTCGCAAACTTGCGGCTGCAAAATTGATGATGAGCCAGTAGGTGGTCTCCAGCTCGTCATTCCCATTTCTTACAAAATTGAGTGCCCGAGATACGTCGCACCACTCAAGGCTCGATCCCAGAAAAACGTTGACTGTTGGTGAATTGCTGCAGAGCTTGTCGCCATGACGGAGTATTTTACCTTGATATGACTGGTGAAGATGCAAGGACGTCCCTGGGCGAGCTCAACATCGGGAAATATCTGGACGGTTCAAAACAATTGCATGCTCTCTTGGACGTGCAAAAGTTGGGTTTCGAGCTTGACAATATCTTACCACTTGGCACTACAGGGTGAGAACTCTCGTTGATCAACACAATCTTCTCCTTGTCCGAGAGTAGCTGGCTCAAGATCTCTATAGGTACAAAGCCGCTGGCAAGTTCCATGGGGCTTTAGCCGGAGACTACCCTCTCGAAGAAGATTGGCTCGTACTCCTCCCGAACCCTCTTGAATCAAACCTCCCTAACACTCTGTCGTATCAGCTCGCCGGTAACGCAGTCGACGACGACGCACACTTTCGCACCTGCCTACCCCCTCTTATATTCGACAAACTCTTCGATATCTATGCCATAGCGCGATTCCACCTCATTGGGCTGAGCCTCCTCGAACAGCTCGACATTGCTCTCTCAACCAAGAACCTGCGAAGCGCACACACGGACGGCCAGGCAAACACGTCATCCATCCTTCTCACCAAATGCATTCCCACGACCCAAAGTTCAGTGAACAGCGTGGAAACCCACACGGACCCAGGAACTCTATTGATACTCTTCAATCCGCCACCATCCCTGCATCTCTTCCGCCCAGCCGATCCCGAGAAACCGGAATCCAAGCCTAGATACATCCCCATCAGTCCTCCACCGGGCTCCGCAGCCGTCATCGTCGGCGACGCGCTCAGTTTCCTATCTCGAGGCCGGCTACACGCCGCGCAGATGTGCATGATGGCCGCAAAGGGGATGGAAAATGTGGATGAATGGCACTCGGTGGCCTATCGATTAGGGCCGGATGAGAAGGCCACGCTGGTAGACTTGGAGAAGGTGAAATGGCCAGCGGGGGACTGGCATGCAGCGAGGATGGGCGTGGAGGCGGATGAGACGCTTTGAGATTTGACGGCGGCGAGGGATGCGCTTCGGGGTTGCTGCGAGAAGGGAGACTTTTTCATCGAAACGATACTCCACTGATTTACCCAGTCGTGGCGACGCAGGAGAATCGTATCCAGCAAAGTGACCGATGACCACTGACCTGACTCTCTCTCTCAGCAAGGCCAAATCATGACTGAAACAGAGATCGACGACGCCCATGCGCTATGCAAAAGGCAGCCCTTTCGCCAGCCTAGAGGAGCATTCCTGCCGACAACCACCACCTAGCCAACCAGCGCCAGTTCCTGAACTCGCCCCACCCAACAATACCCATCCATCCACTCAGCAGCCATCTCCCGCTAAAGCAGCGGGCCTAGCCTCACCCACCTCTCAGGCATCAAACCAGCACCTCTCCTAAGATTTGGTACACCGCCGACACACACACTTAACATGACCAGCTACGACACCATCATCGGCAAAACGGCTGATGAAGAGGAGATAGATACATAGATAGATCTGCTCGTGAAGTGGGGCAGAGGTAGTCAGTCAGTCTTCGATTAATCGCAAGCAACAATGTGAAATATATGTCCGTGCTCGATTTACGAATAAAAGTCCTGCCGTTCGGCAAAGCAGAGTAGATATTTTATATTTTATAAGACATGCATGAAAGGGGGCAATTGCCAAATATACATACTCACTGTCGTGATGGCTGAATATATTCCTATCCCATCCATCCATCTATTTAACCATCCATCTATCTATCTATCAATCCATCCATTCATCCATCCATCCATCCATCCCTATTCTATTCATCCTATTCAACCATTCATCCAATCAATCCAATTCATCCACCCATTCAATTCATCCACCCAATCAATCCAATCCAATCCATCCATCCATCCATCTATCTATCTATCAATCCAATCAATCCATTCATTCATGTATTTATCAATTCATCCCTATACTGTTTATCCTATTCATTCATCCCCATGACTCTTCATCTTCATCTCCATCTTCATTTTCATTTTCATTTTCATTTTCATCTTCATCTTCATCTCCATCTTCATCTTCATTTTCATTTTCATCTACATCTTCATTTTCAGCAAATCAACGTTTTTAATCCATTCATTCATTTAAAACATCCATCACCCCGCAGCCCCCCCTCTTTCCTCTCCACGTCTTCACACACACACATATACGATTAAACAATCATCAATACGTAACCTCCCTCTTCTCTCCTCCCTTTCCCTCCTCTCTTATCTTCTTTGCTCTCTTCTCTTTTCTTCTCTTTTTTCTTTTTTTTTTTTTTTTTCTTTTCTTCTTTTTTTTTTTTTTTTTTCTTCTTTTCTTTTCTCTCCTCTTTTTTTTCTTCTTTTCTTTTCTCTCCTCTTTTTTTTCTTCTTCTCTTTTCTCCTCTCTTTTGTCCTCTTCTCTCTTTTTCTCTTCTTTTCTCTCCTTTTCTCTTTTCTTTTCTCCTTTTTTCTCTTTTTATTTTTTTTTTATTTTTCTTTTCCTCTCTTCTTTTTTCCTTTTTTTTTTTTTTCTCCTTTTCTTTTTCTCCTCTCCTCTCCTCTCCTCTCTTCTCCCCTCCCTTTCCCCAACCCTATAATTAACCACCCATCCAATCCAATCCAATCCAATCCGCAAAATCTATTCTCTTTCAAAATTAATCAATTAATCAATGAGGGGCTGAAGAAAGAAGAAAAAGAAGAAGAAAAAGAAGAAGAAAAAAAAGAAGAAAAGAAGAAAGAAGGAAGAAAGCTCCCCAAAAACCGTGCTAAGCGTTGCGTGCGTGCCTGAACGATTATGTATAGCCTGGATTTTCTAGGAAATATGGGCATGGCATGGGCAATGGGATGGGATGGCATGGGATGGCATGGGATGAGATGAGGTATGGACGGAAGGGGGGGGGCGAAAGGTAGAAGCTATGGTAAATGAATGAAGAGAAGGGGGGAGAGGGAGAGAGGTAGGAGAGATAGAAGAGGTAAGAAAGACTTTTGAAAAGAGAGAAAAAGAGAGAAAAAGAAAGAGAAAAAAAAAGAAAGAGAGAGAGAGAGAGAGAGAGAGAGAGAGAGAGAGAGAGAGAGAGGGCGAATTGGATGCAAACAGAATCAAATAAGATTCGGATTCGGATTCGGATTTCGAATCGAGGCAAATAAATCAAAGCAGCGTTCTGATATTTGAAGAAGACAAGGCACCGCGGCCGGAAAGACAATCGCACGAGGGAAGCGGGATGGAAAGATCAAGTTACGGCCTCGAGCCCTAGTAATACAGGTGGGGGAAGGAAGTAGAGAAAGATACACGACATCGCCAATGTGACATCGCCCTAGACAAGAGATTTGCTCCATAAAGGTCCAAGCCCAAGAGCGGCACCCAGGCCGACGACCAGCGATCTAGATGGCGAAACCCGTGTGAAACAACTCCAGCTGCTGCCAGCTCTTCGAAGAGCAAAGGTATCGGGTACCAAAAATTTTCTCCAGCAGCGAAGCCACCACGCTGAAACGCTGACAAGTTGAACAAAAAATCCACCATCTAAGAACGTAGATCCCTTCGACCTTGCAAGCAAGCAAACCAGAGTCCCTTCTTGGATATATCCCGTTATACGACCCGAACTCCCAATAGAACTCCCTTCAATGCGCCGTCAGGTCTGAGTCGACTCTGACCCGGCAGTGCTTGCATTTTCGGCAGGAGCCAGATTGCCCCTGTCGGCGTAAGTCTTTTCCTTCTGCACCTGCGCAGCTTGTAAGCAGTCGATGTAGGTTCTGAACTTCACGATCTCGTGTAGTAGGTAAGACGACTTGCGCTCCCAATTCGCCATCGCTTTCGAATGGTTCGGGTGACGAGGAGAGAACTACGCAGTCGTTAGCAACGGCGCTTTGTCCTGGAGCCGAGTGCAGAAAGGGGGACTTACCGCCAGTAGCATGGCCCCCCTCAGCTCGTTGTGCTTCTCGAAGTCCTCCTCAACATTCTTCACGTATGCGAGCAAAGCTTTAAGCTGATCAACCTCCATCAAGACACTGGCGACCAGGCTCTGTTGCGGTGGTGTCCATTCAGTAATCACGATTTTGTCTCCTGGCAGTCTTGGCTTGAAGCTTCCTTGATCAATTGAGCTTCTTGCACTTCTGATTGAGCTCTGCAAACTCGGTCTAGGTCCTGAGCTGCCGACGATCGAGAATGATGCGTTCTTTTCAACGTTCAAGAAAGAGGTATCGATGATTGACTCGCCCCAGCCGTACTCTATGTTGCTTATACCGCCAACCATTGGCTCCTTGGACAAACGTGCACTCCAGTAATTGGCTGTTGTCACGAATTCTCTAACAATCTCCGGAGTGCCGACTTGGAAGAAATGAACCGCGCCTGTAGGCAGTGAAAGTGCCCAGACATGGGGTCTGGTTTTGGAGTAGCCAGGAGGTGGAAGGCCGCTGGCAATGGTCTGGCGAAGGAGGAAGGTGCCAAGGGTTTCGGCGCTGTCAGCCCAATTACCTCCTCCGACAACACCACCGGGAGCTCTCTGATTTTTGGCTTTTTGACGAAGAGATTTGGCGTTCATACTGAAAGAAAACAGGCGCAGATAGCCTTTTTCGATGACAGCGAAGCTCTCAACCCAATTTCTGTCCTTGGCTCTCTTGTCGACGGACTCAAGATGATGCTTGTGCTTCAAGATACCCTCCTTAGCCCACGGTGCACCCGCAAGCTCCAAGCTCTCGTCTTCAAGAAGTGGAGCGGCGCGAAGGCTCTCTTCCTCACCCGCTGTACCCTCCTCGCGTATGATAGCTTGGCTCAAAGCATTGGCGAACCCGATTGATTGTTGATAGTCGCCCTGGGGATAATTCGACGCGAAAGAATCGATGGAGATGGTTGTCTGGGTTTTGCCGAAAGATGAGAACTTGCTCCACGCGCTGGTGACAGAAGGGCTTGTGACAGAGGACTGTTCATCCAGACTGGATCGCCGGCTGGAGGCTACAGTTCCAGAAGTGGAAGCCGGGTAGAGACGTGGCCTTGACCTATTCTTCGACTGCCATCTGCCTGTACCGAGCCGCTGCTCTGAACCTTGACGTCCCCGACTATAGCTGATGTTCTCAGAACCAGCTTTGCTGAGCACGCTAGGTGTACGGCGGAGCATGCTATTGGTCATTGCGGACAGACTGTTTAATGTATTCGAGTTCTGCAGGGCAGGCTCGTTAGTCTCGGTTCCATGGAGTGGTAATGGTTGCTGGCGAATGGAGACGTAGAAATCCTTGAGGATGATCTCGATCTGATTCTCCCAGGTGCTCAATCTGCCATGAAAGCCAGATCTTACAAATGGGCCACCGTCACCCTCAGAAGTCGCGTAGTCAAGCTGTGTGAATGGAGTCGAAGTGTATACTGTTTGATCAGATGGTCGCTGCGACAGTCGATAAAGCGGCCTCTGACCCTCAAATGATCGTCGTCCTTCTTGCGTATCATGAAATGTCGACGTCTTGCCACTGGAATGCAAAGAGTCTACCCATGGCCGCGGAGGAGGAAGCGTGGAGGCACGGTTGTTGGTGAAACCATCTGGAGCGGCATCGGTCACTACACGACGGATGGTGGGTAGAATGTTCTTCAGGAACTGTTGGCGCGTCATCTTCGTCTCAATCTCTGCCTGATGCAGGTCCGTGTTGAGCAACAAGACTGAATAGCAGATCGTATGCACGATATCTGCGGAGCTGTCAGCTGAGCGACTCTGAACATGCGCTCAGACGTACCTGTAGCTTTAAACCCATGGCTGGGGTTGCAAGAACACCAGCGGCTAGAGAAGGCATCAAGAATACGGTCTACCTGCTGAGCTTCGCCTTTGAGGAACAGCTTGCCGCACAAGCCCCGCAAAGCAACGAGGATGTTAAGATTCTGCCAGTCAAAGAGCTCCACGTAGGCTTGTCGCACACGCATACGTTCTGGACCTGGTTCTCCAAGCCAAGCGGCTGCCACTGGCTTGCTCGCCAAGCTTTCGTCACCGTCGTAGAGTTGCTTAGCCTGCGCACGATCTGCCTTGGTTGGTTGGTTTGGATCAATTTCCATACTAAGCTTGTGTGTTGCGTCCTCTGACGTTGGTTCAGGGAAGTGGATGTCGTCGTTTGGCTTCGATGCGCTCTGAACCGAAGAAGCAGAGTGATAGTCGCTGACAGGAGAGACCTCAGCGCCGTCATTGGTAATGGGTTCATCCAGCTTGCGCGGCTTTTGATCGGGACTGTCAGGCTGCAGCCACACGCGCTGAGAGCGGTCAGGTGTCTTTGAAGAACCAGCTGGAGACGAATGGTTTTTGCTGGGTGCCACTTGCAATGGGGTGAGCCACTCCCTTGGTTCGGACTTGGCAGGAACTGCATGAGCAGTGTGTTGCGATGCAGGCAAATTGTTCTTGCGTGTAGAGAGCATGTTCCGATTTCTTGGTGAGTCGATCGAGCGCTGATGCAATGATTCAGCAGACTCCTTCGGCTTGGAGCGAGGTCGTACATTCTCTTTGCGCGACGACAAAGAGCTAGGGAAGCTAGTTGGTGGTTGATCAAGACTTACTGTACCTTGCCGTGCGAGCTGAGGATCACTAGCAGCTCCAGGTATCTTCGATTCGTGGCTGCTGTCATCGTGCAAGAAAGAATTGTCGTGAGGTTTCGAGGAATTCGTGTCGTCAGGTGTAAGATGGACTCTCTCGGCGTGGGCTTCCCGCTTTGACGCTGAGATGTCCCGAACTTTGCTGAGAGGATGATCGAATGCAGCATCATTCCCTGGATCATGGTTTCGATTGACGGGTTCAACTGACCCTTTAGCTTGTAGAGTGTGAGTGTGTGGAGGAGCCAAATCGCTGCCGATTGTTCCTGCAAATTGTTGGGCGTTGGAACGCATCGGGTCGTCGAGGAAAGGATTCATGACTTGGCGTAGACTGCTCACAGGACTTTGTTCTATTGGGTCGGAGAGAGGCGGACGATGCGACTTCACGTTCAACGGGAGCATTGGAGGTAGCATGTCCTCAGACAAGGACTTCTTCCGCCGTCTGAAGAATGAAGAGTGCTTCTTGGCCAGGGGCGGATGGACGTTTTCCAGCGGAGCAGGCAAAGGCCCCTCGAGTCCATGAGGTTTCGAAATCTTGTGAGGGGTTGCAAAGCCTTCTCGGCTGTTTGCTCTCGTATGGCCCCGTAGTAGAGGGAAGTGCGGTACTTGAAGGTCATTCGGTCCAGGGGCTGGGTCCTTTGATGATCCGAACATCCTTCTGAAGAATCCAGGCCGCTCTTTCGTTATGTCTTTCGATTGCATGGTCGGTTGAACGGTTGGATCCAGTCTATGGGCCATAAGAGGCTCCGAATACTGTCTCACCGGGCTCGGATTCCGCGACTTCAGGAACATGGGCATAGGGCTGATCTGTTTTGAACCCCGCCTGGATGCTGCATATGCATTGGTATTTGATGGCATAGGTGCCTCCCACCCAGCTGTGTCACCTTTCTTTTTCTTAATTGGCTGACTTCTCGACGATGCCTTGCTACTTCTCCGCTGATGTGTGGTGGCTTGCGGTTGTGCTTGAGGTGGATATCCAAAGGCTCTGTCTTTCCGAGGCCCTCCAGGGACAGTGGGTGTCGGTGCAGCATCCGAATCGTCGTAGATTATCGGGTGAGATCGACTGCTTGGTAGTGGTGGTGGTGGTGGTTGTGCCGTAGAGCTCGATGGCGAATGTACAATCCGAATCCTTTCTCCATGATCGAAGCTTGCCGAACGCCGGCCAAGGGCAGGTGGAAATCTTGACGATCCTCCCATTTTGCCCAGATCTACACTTGATGAACCACTGCTCTTATTGCTTTTCCTAGCACCTTGTGTCGCTGACGGCGTACTAGTACGAAGGACCTTTTCATTTATGACTTCACCTGCATCGCCTTCGCCATGGACACTGTCTATTCGGCCGAGTCCCGATTGAAAGGCAGAGCTGCTGTGACTCCGGCGGCCGCGTGGGAGGTGAGCAGAATGTCGGTTTGGCGAGTCGTCTGAAGGGAAAGTGAAGTCGGAATTGATGGAGGAAGAACGTAGGTGTCGAGGCGCACTCTTTGGCTGCGCGGTCAAATCTGAGCTTGTAGAGAAAGGTGGGGGGACGGTTGGCGGAGAAAAGGATTTTGGCTGATCAGGATTGAGGGACATGAGCATGTTATCCACCACGGAATGCCGGGTATTGTGCGTCAATGACAGATCATGCGAAATCCTCTCATCCCGAATGTTCTCTTGTGCAGCACCCCTTGCATTATCCTCCATACGTGTCTCACGTGGCGCTCGATGCGCCTGCTTCGATGCACGCTTTGTCCTAATTTTACTTTTGGGTGTCTGAGGGGGCGGCTCATTGGTTGTTGCGTTTGAAGGTGCAGATCTGACGCTCAGAGGTCGTGGAGCATCTGCGCCTTGCACGAAAGGTGCCGGACTTTCTCTGCGATTCATCGTCGCGGTAACAGAGGGAATTGCTGTCCTTTCGGAGGTCTACGACGTCTACGACGTCGGCTCTTGAAACCAAGCGGCCCATGGATGAGTGCACGGGCAGTAGAGTGGCCCAGGATGCCAATGGGGTTTCCGCCAAAGGGCGCATCAACAATACTCCGTAATGGTGTGCTGATTTCCAGGCAATGCTCACTGTGCCTGAATAAGCGTCGAGACTGGATTGGCTGCGTGTGGCTGATGTGGGGTGGGGAGGGGACAGGTGGAGCGGAGGTGGGAAAGTGGAAAAGTTGCCGGACAGCTGCAGGAGTTGCAGGGATCTGCACCAGCAACAAATGACCTTTTCAAGCACAAAGTCTACTCTACAGCTTGTACGAGGCTTCTCATTCGACGGCTTCTCAACCAGAGACAGCAAAGAGCTGTATCGGAATTATAGGCGTTGGCCAATGATCAACGTTGGAAGGGATCCATGGAGCAGCAGAGGGTCAATCAAGGTATTGGACTGACAGTAATTGAGGCTTGAGCGCCACCTTGTCTTTCCACTCTCCTCTACAGTAGGCATTGCGCAGTCGTCAAATACTTGGAAAATGAAGGAATGGATGCAACCTTCAGTCAGGAGTCAGTATAGTCAGCACACCCTCGTGAGTTGTGTAAGGTAACGTGTTCGCCGGAAGACCAACACAAGTCCCATTCCACTAAACCCCTGGATCCTGCAGTTCCACAAGACGCTCGGGCCATCCTCGCTGAGATTGGGACTAGCGTCAGGTACCCGTCAAACTCCGATAATGCTTGGCGCTCTTGGCATTCTGCAACTTGGTGCTTGGTAGCAGTGTGTACTACCTACCTCTACGTACTTTACTTATTCAGTCTTCACGAAAATGAATGGAAAGATTAATCGTGTCTTCGCTCAGACATTTCGGAACATGTTGTCTACTGATTTGTCCAAGTCTAGGGCCCTGGATAAATGACAAATGAAAGGCTATATTTACACTCGTCTTGGCAAGGAAGAGAGAGGCTGGCGGCTTGTTGTCTATGCCAGATGAATTGACGTACATATTGACATGTCGATCTATCTCATGCAGTGGAAGACCTACATCGCACTATCATACTTCTGCGCTGGTCAGCTGCAAGATCGGCGCATTTTCTGCCAAGGGTGGAATTTTGCCATTGCCCGCCCGTTTCTTTTCTCCTTTCGTCCTACCGGCTATTTTTGGATTGATCGTCGTTTCTGTCTGCATGAACCTAAGGGGTAACACCGAAAAGGGACTTCGGATTGCCTTGATGAAAGAAATCTACACGCGGGCCTTGAATCCATCACTTGGCTGGGTAGTCTAACATCCAACGTTTACATGGCATTGGACAATGTTCAAATGGTTGGTACAACGCTTCTTGCCCTCACGGCAGGACGACGTCCGATTGCAAACAATGTCATACTGAGGTCGTATGGATTACCAGAGCCTGGGTCCCCAATATGGACCGGCCTTGGAGACTATCTTGATCGGCCGTGGGTCATGCAGGAAGCCATATTACCAGCTAATATCGAGATCACGTGTGGCCATAGAATTTTAAGCTGGGTTCTGTCATCACTGCTGAACGGATTCCTCGAATCTGCTGCCCTGCGATCACTGATGATGATGGGGGGAGATTCACTGCCCGCGGAATTTAGCACTGCTACCAATATAAAAGATCACAAAGAGAACTCCAATGATCGCAAGGGAAGTCAAGAGGATTTCCTGGGATTCTCGGTCTTACTTCCCGCTTACCACTCGAATTCGGCCACAGAAGCGGAAGATCGAGTTCACGGCTTGCTCGGCCTGGTAGATCGTGAATTGCAAGAAAGGGTGTCGATCCAATACGGGGACACTCCAGTCGAACGTCTGCAAACGCAGTGCTGCTATCCAGTCCGACCCAAGCTTTCTTAATCTGCTTTCACCGAAGCGGCCAATGACCGATTTGCCGTTATGGTGTCCAACTTCTAGCGCAGCGCACCTTCAATTGGATTCAGTCTTGGTTTACCGCAGTTGATATAAGACGCTCCTCCAGGTACACTTTACGCGACTGGTTACAATTCTCAGACTCTGGGAAAGTACTGCACCTACATCTCTAATAGTCCGCACCCTTTTGGCGACCAGCCTGCGCTGCTAGGTTCTACGAGTATCTTCGTGGGTCATACCGCCAAAGTATTACCCCCGCAGCTTTTCGTGAACGTGAGCGCGAAAAGACCCTTAATGCTAGGGAAGCAGCTGAAGCGTTGGCATGGGAACCAAAATGGCTTCAACCCTTGCGATCTGCGTATCGTGTGGACCCTGACACCATGCGTGATGCTCACGTTTGCATACTGATCATATCAGCGCGGTAGATGGCTACTACACAGCGATGGATCTAGTTTGCCGTGGATGTGCATTGCCCTGAATGAAACAAGGGCGAATAGGGGTTGAACGTCTGGACACACTATCTAGAGATCAAATCAGCGTTCCACAACGACTCCACGCGCTTCATACATCGAAACACCTGGCAGTCTCCTCACTAGAAGATCACCGTTGGGGAATCGTATGAAGGCACTATATATGGCGAAGCGTTCAAGCAGCCCGCTCTGTGATGAGGATTCTCAGTCAAACAAAAGTGCAACACGTGAGACGTCTGGTGACAAGCCAAAGAGCGGAAACCAAGATATAGTCCACACTCATGGAGAAGAAGAGTTCTTTGGCCCATCTAATATTTGAGCACCACAAAAAGAGATCTATTCCATATCCCCAACCCTAGAAAATATTGTACCCCTCATCCATCCACAACCAAAGCCTCATAAAGTCATCCCTCCATTCCCCTCCTCATTCCCCGCTCCCCTCAAGCAAAAGTATCATCAGGCCAGCACTTCTCCTTCGTCCACACCTTCTGATCATGCGTCTCCGCATGAACCTTCTTCTGCGTCTGGTTCGACGCCACAATCTCCTTCTTGCAAAACGCACACTATTCCCACCCGGGTCACCCATCAGCAACGCACCAAACTCCCGCCACATTGTAGAAACCGTCGACCAAAGGCGAGCACAAGGAAGGACGTACGTACCTTGGACATGGCCGTGGGCGCTTTGACAGGGTTGCCGTTGGCCTTGACGGGGGCGCGGGTGCCGGCCGCGTCTGCTTTCTTGTGCTCGCGGTTGATCTGGGTGGAGCGAGTTTTGCATCAGCAAGTGGGGATCTGAGCGCCAGGGATGGATCAAGAAAGTGGAGACAGGGGCAAGACGAACACGGTCTTTCTTTGAAATGGGCATGGTTGCGGGGTTTATGTGATGGGTCGGCTGACGGCGTCTGGTGGGTCCGTTGTATGGAGATGCAAGATCGAACGGGTTTGAGAGATGTGAGATGGAAGGGTTAAAGGTTGATTGGGGCTGGTATGTTGTTATTCGAATACACTTAAAGATTTCTCCTTGACGAGCCTGAGCAATTATGAGCGGCTGTGCGCTTATCCACTGCGGCTAAAAGTCGTCGCCAAGCCCGCATTATTTGTATATAAAGTAAAGTACCGCTTGGAGCATCCCCATCTTGCACCGAAAGAGGTCGAGACGCATTCACTATTCACGTTCCATCTTTGCATTCTCATCTTCAGCGTTACTCAACACGATCAAATGAACCCCCATATCTCGATACCGCGACAGCATGGCGGGACACCGAGCTTCGGGGGAACAACGCCCGCGACTCGCTCGGAAGGGCTACGAATGCCACGGTTCTTCAAGAGGTGCGTCTGACAGTTGGGGGCTCTAGAATCTATACATTCTTTTTGACAAGCTATCCTATTACGCAAAGGCGGCGGGATTGAGGAGAGAACAAGTACGTAGAGCTGACGCCTGGCGACTCTCAGACTATTCAAATTCCCGCAGATGGATTTCGAAATGGCAATATGGGAGATGACAAGCCTCTTGATAGCGCCGAAGAAAGTCTTCAGATCGATATACTACCACGTACGCCCCTAAGGCGCATCTTTTAGTCCTCAACTGTCTTCTAACCTCTTGTTTCTAGAAACGTACGCCTCCACACTCCCCCCCCTTTCCGATCCCTAATACGGCTCTCTACAGAAACCAAAAATACATGGCACCGCCCCGACCCCTCCTTCACATACCTCCTCTCCTTCTTCATGCTCCTCACGGGCGTAGCATGGGGCATCGCCTACACCACGTCTGTCGGCGCAACGGTGCGGCTGACTCTTTTCTTTGTCTTTGTACATTTCCTGGCCGTGTCGCTGCTGGTAGCGACGGCGGCGTTTTTCCTGGTTGGTAGATTGCTCGGACCGGGTATTGCGGGACTACCGGGACGGAGAAGACAGCAGGGGTTGTTTACGCAGGCGGGGGAGGCAGAACAATTGGAGTTTGGGTATTGTTTTGATGTGAGTGGTGGGACTGGTTGTGGGGACTTGAGGATAGGACAGGCTGACAGTGGGGATGTTGCAGGTCGCTATACGAGCGTTCTTTCCGGTCTGGGTATGGTTGTACGTTATGCAGTTCATTCTCTGGCCGTTGATAGCGAGGGACAACTGGTAAGCATCGGCGCACATTTGGCATGATTTTGAGTGGCTGACAATTTCCTTTCCTCAGGGTATCTATGTTCTTCGGCAACACTCTGTACCTAGTAGCTCTGGGCTACTATACGATCGTTTGCTTCTTGGGCTACAACGGTATGCACCCTTGTCTTTCCAATGGCACGGCCACTTTCAGGCTGACGTCTGCTGCCAGCTCTGCCATTTCTCCACCACACCGAGCTCCTCCTCTCTCCCTGCTTTGTGTATGCCATACTTTGGTTCGCTAGTCTTTTCGGCTTCAACATAGCGAAGCACGTCGGACCTTTGCTGATAACGGGGGCCGGGTAAGGTGGAGAGGCCGACTTGTAACATTGTACAAAAGATGATGCGGCATTTAGCGAGGCGTTTTGGGTGATGATAGCATAGACGAGCAAAGTTTGATCGTAACAGCATTGGATTGACTCGATCGGCGCTGCCAAAGCATTTATTCGGAATGTCCACCTGGGATAGAAAGCCTCTTGAGGTTTCGTTTCGTGTCATCTTCTGATCAAAGCCCTTCAGCCCTTTGGTGGATCCTTCGGCGGCAGCATCAAAACGTACTCCCTATCCAAACGCGTCAGCCCATCCCTCCATCAAACCGTCCAAAATATCCCCAACCAACCTCGTCGACTCCCCAAACCTCACCACATCCCCACTCCGAACCTCCACAAACCTCCTCTCCGGCACCGCCTCCCCATTCACCCTCGTCCCATTCGCGCTCTCCAAATCAATCACATACGGCTTCACCCCGCCCTTCTTCCCCCCCCACTCATCCCTCTTCTCCGTGTACCGAAACTGCAGCACCGCATGCTGCTTGCTGCAACTGGGATGCTCAATCGGGAAATCCACCACGGCGCGCTCCCGTCCAAACAACCAACACGAGCGCTCATGGATCGGCAACGTCTCGAGGACCTCGGCACCCTTGAAGACGTAGAGGCGCCACGCGGCCGACGAGGGCGGCAGGCGCGATTCGGGCGGTTCGTTGTATTTGAGGACGATGGACGTATGGGCCACGGTGTTCGTTTCCGCGGCGAGTTTCCCCGTGGCGGCGTAGTTCGGTTTCTGCTTCTCGATCGCTCCGGGCGGTTTGATGATGACGACGGCACCGTCGTCGTCGGAAGTGGGGTTTTGGTCAAAGGCGGCTTGTTGCGAGGGGAGCGGGGCCTTTGCGCGCGTCCAGGCTGGTGGCGGAGTGGGCGAGCGGCGGCGCGGGGGGGGAGATGGGTTCGCTCGCTCGGTGCGATAATCGGAGTGCCGGCGACGGTCTCGCGAGTCGTGGTTTGGCGGCGGCGGAGAGCGAGAGGCGCCGTACTCACGGTTTGAAACTCTGCGATCGTCGTCTCGGAGGCGGCGGGGGGGCGATCTGCTGTTGCGGGACACACGCTCTCTGTTCTCCCGTCGCCGATCAGGGCGTGGGCTCCGTGAACGATTGTTTCTTCTGCGATGGTCGGATCGGGGCTCGTCTCTTGTGCTCGCACGGGTTTTGTCCGCAGGGCGCGGTCGGTCGCTGCTTCGCCTCCTCTCGTCTCGCGCGCTTTTTCTTCGATCGGGTTCGGAATCAGTGGAGTAGCGTCGTCGATGCTGCCTCCGGCTGTCGAAATCGGATCCGCGGTCCGACATCTTGTGTGGTCGGTGGGAATTGTCAGTAGCTCGAAGTCGAAAATACTTTGCCCGCAAAATGCCAAGAGGAGCGCGCGTATTGCGTCTACGGCGGGTACTCCACCGGCTCCTTTGCTGCATCCGCAATGACCTGGACTCACGTGCCTTCTTCCGGGCAATATACTTTCATACTTCTTCAATGGCCACGCGCTAGCCTGAACCCTGCTGCTGTACATGAATAGACCTGCTGACTCGTCAGTCTAGACCGTGGAGGCTCTCCGTTAGCATTGTTTACCTTGGCGTAAGCCCGCTCGGCCATCGGGTAAGACATTCTCCTTTTGGCAAGCTCGAAATCATATTCTTCCTGGTAGACAGCGAAGAACCTCAGCTTTGGCTGTGAGCTCTTATTATACCTGCCAATCATATAATGTTTCTGTACACGGTGACTTTCGCTTTCTTTATGCAAGGTTCAAATCAGCAAACTTAATCTATCTTCGAGGGCTAGGTACTTTAGCCAAGATCTAAGAGAGTAAGAAACATAAACCACTGTTGGCGCTGACTCAATGACAAGACTTAAGTACTAATGATGTATATATTGGCGATGTCTCACTCGGATTTTGTTACTTGTTTCCAAGATCTGACTTTCTCCTTTCCTTTGGCCACACATCGTATTCCCTAAACCGTCCTATACGATACTTATCTAGTAGTCAAGATGGCACAGGCAGAGATGGTGATACAAGGTCAGTATAATCCCAGCCCCCAACAATTCATCCCTAATGTGCAGTAGGTGTGGAGGGAGCCACTCAGGCGGTCGTAGGCGTAGCAGATGCAGCAGCTCACATCATGGACGTTGCACGAGACGAAGCCGCCAAGTGTAAAGAAGCTGCCAGAAACGACGACAACGAATTCAACATACGCAAAAACTTCCTCGACAATGCAGTCAACTCCATCAAGACAGCGACATGCGGACAGTACAACATCGTCATATGCACAGACCAACAAAAAGACGATTTCCAGAACCTAAAAGGCCAGATACTACCCATGGACCTCCTCGACGTCGAAGTATCCAACGGCAAAACCGTCAACTTCCAAGTCTACGTCTTCGACACCGGCAACTATCTCCGACACGGCAAATACGAGCAAGATGCCTGGTGGTACTTTGGCGAGAGCAAGAAATGGTACGACCCCGCGGCCATGCACGTGGATTTCAACAACGCACAGACGAAGCTGGACCCAGCCGCGATCAAGAAGCAACAGGACGACAAACAAGCCGCAGACAAGACGGCAGCAGATGCGGCGGCCGCGGCTAAAGTTCAGCAAGATAGAGCATCTGCGAGCAATGCCGCTGCGCTCAAGACTGATGCTGCTGCTGGAAAGGCTCAAGTAGCGCAAGCTACAGGTGGGGCGGCGGGTGGTGTTCCGGCAGCGAGCGCACCGGCTGCTCCGGGGTTCACAGACCGTGAGTTCAGAATGACCCGGGTTCTTTGGGGAAATAAATGGTCCCTATTGCTAATATCAGATGAAGATCTCATGTCCGCCGCCGCAGGCCCGGTGATGTCGATGTTTATGGGAAAAGTTGTGGCTAAGTAGGTTGCGGCTGCGAGAATGTAGATAATAAGATTCTTGGTTCTACTTGTAACTCTAGCTACCATTTCTTGGGTGCATTGACCACAGAACGTGTAAAGACAGCGCTTGCTTCCTCTTGTCTGCGTAACTTTTGTTTTGCATTGATACCGGTCCGATCAGTGACTGGTGTCGCGTCAATAATGTTGTCGAAGGCGTCATTGTCGCCCAAATCTGAGCCAGACTCGGAGTCTGAATCCACGGGAACCGGTAGAGTTCTCGTGATTCTCTCTGGCGGTTTCTTATCTTCAGAATCCGGATTCGAAAAGGGCTTGGATGCGAGCACTCGCCGTCGAAGCTCAGCCATCTCCTCCTCGTCATCCTCTTCGTCCGAGAGCGCTAATGGATCGCCAAGTTCAACCCCACCATCTTCGCTGTCCTCGTCATTGCTCTTCGGAGCGTCAGAATCCTCCTCCTCTTCATTGTCCGAGTCAATCACTGGCCGTCGGTTCATATTGCCTCCTTTCCATGCATCCTCGCCACCAACGCCACCGTCTTCAACTCTACTTTCTGAGTACTCGCGCTCGATCTTAGCCAGCCATATTTCTTCCGCCTTCTTAATTTCTTCTTCATTTGCGCATGCCGCATAGCGTTTCAGAAGCTGAGCGTTGATTTCAAGAAAGGGTTCGCCGTAAGAAAAATGTGCCAGTACTTCGTGAGCCCAGTCTTCGTGTCCGCAGATGAAGAAGCAAGCTGCAAGGGCTTCTGCGCAGTTTAATCGCCAGGGTCGTCCGTAATTCACGGAGTTGGCTGCAACAAGGTATGGTACTATTCAGCTTTGTCAGACATTTAGTCCTTCCTTAGTAGTAGGACAGCGCGTTCGCCATACGTAGTCTTTCACACTTTCCACCAATCTTCCCCCAAGGAACCTCCTTAATCCTAACCCAAGAGCACTCCACCACGGCTGCCCCATACTGTTCGAGTAGCTCTTTATCTGCCGCAGAAACCACTTTCTTCGCATTAGGTCTTTGCCCCACCATCAGCGTATATTCTGCCTTCCAATGACTCCCAGATGCCTACGATATGACCACCCCTTGGAACTTTTGCCCAACTGACAGCTCCCGCATGAGCCCAAAATGCATAAGCCTTTTCCCAGAACATCTCTTTGGATCGCAGTGCTCTAGATCCCAACAGGCTGCTTTGAATGGCGGTCTTCGATTCGGGGCTTCTCCGTCTTCGCTATGAGGGGTGGGCCGGTGGCGGGGTGCATTTGAGTGTTTCTTGCCTTTGGCGGAGAAACCGTCCTTTTTGTGACGCATCTTGTTACGAAACGATATCAAAAAGCCGGGACTATAGAAGAGGAGCCTTCTACTTCAACTTTGTAGACAACAGTAGCTATGATCTTCAAAGAGGTCACGGTGAAATCCACTCCACACGGCTAAATTCCGGGAAAAGGGCGCCGCCGCGGGTCAAGTACTCTTTGGAGGTGGACAACTTGCGATATTCTATTCCGAATACGCTCATTGTAGCGTTAAAGAAGACGTTCACCACAGCCTTGGGATTGGATCAGAGAAGTGCTTTGGACGCCGGGTTGTCAAGTCATGGAGGCTGCCTCGGCGCGGTACGCAACCAGAGACCGTTTTGGGGGGTTTGGAGAGCCGGCACAAACTCCGTTACAGAGATACATTCGTACGAGCTTGGGGATTGATCTTAGGGATAGAGCAAACGGCTAACACGTCTCCCCAGAGAATGCTGTTGACCCGCAGAACTACGAGCCAAATCTAGCCTTAGACCTTGAGATCTCGGACCTTATCAATTCGAAAAAGGGCAATGCGTAAGACGAAGCAGCCTTATGCCCCAATACACTCACGACTCACCCTACGCTAGGCCCCGAGAAGCTGCAGTAGCGATCGTCAACTATGTCAATCACAGGAATGCCAACGTGTCATTACTCGCTCTTGCGGTATAGTGGGGCAATCCCAGGTCAGTACGATATCGAGCTGATGCAGTAGCAGCTCCTCGACATCTGCGTCAAGAACTGCGGCTACCCTTTCCACCTTCAAATCAGTACCAAAGAATTTCTTAACGAGCTCGTCCGACGTTTCCCAGAACGACCGCCCATTCGGCCTTCCCGAGTCCAATTGAAGATATTAGAAGCCATCGAGGAATGGCGGCAGACAATATGTCAAACGTCGCGGTACAAAGAAGACTTAGGTTTTATACGGGATATGCATCGGCTGTTGAGTTATAAAGGCTATATGTTTCCCGAAGTGCGGAGAGAGGATGCTGCAGTTTTGAACCCTAGCGATGTAAGAATGGCCTTTAGCTTTAAGGAGGCGAACCTAATTCTCTCCAGAATCTCCAATCAGCGGATGAAATGGAAGAGGAAGAAAAAGCGGCCCAATCTGCGAAGCTACAGGAGCTTATTCGTAGAGGAGGGCCGGAGGACCTTCAAGAAGCGAACCGATTAATGAAGGTCATGGCAGGCTACGACACGAAACACAAAACAGACTACAGGGCAAAAGCAGCGGAAGAGGTCGGCAAGATCCAGCAGAAGGCAAGATTGCTAGAAGAGAGGTTACAGACCTTCAAAGCTGGTGATATAGTGGCAGAGGGAGATATCTTCGAGGTATGATTTGATGCACCTAGGTGAGATACCGGCGACTGACTTTGACCAGGAACTTGCAAATGCTCTTCAAAGCGCCCAGCCTAAAATTCAGAGGATGTGCGAGGAAGAATCTGACGACCAGGAAGCCGTTGCAAAGCTTTTCGAGATAAATGACAGCATACACCGTACTATTGAAAGATACAAACTCATCAAGAAAGGCGATGTTGATGGAGCTTCCAAGATTCCACAAGGCACACTCGGCACCTCGACTGGGGTCAGCAAGACTGCAGATAACGAGCTCTCTTTGATCGACTTTAGTGGTGATCCCGAACCTACTGCGAGCGCTAGTGGAAATGTGAACGGCTCCAGCGAACAGAAAAACGCAACGTTGCAGGATGATTTGTTAGGTCTTTCTGTGCCAGATCAAGACTATGAGCAAGGGGGAGGAATTGCTCTGGGATTTGGTGCAAATTCAAGTAACAAAAGCCCCTCAAGTCCAATGAGACCACACACTAATCTCATCCGCAAAGATGTACCTGGACCATCACTTCTTTCATCAACAACACAGGACAACTCCCCCAAGGCCTCAGCGCCGAATGCAACGCCTCAAACACAGCAAGCGCTTTTGCCTGCCAAACCTAATTACGACCCTTTCAAGTTCGGGACAAGCTCTCTCCCCTCGTCGCGATCGAGTACACCGGCGCCACACACTCTTCTCCAAACACAACAGGCCGCAAAACCCTCACACCCCCCACAATCCTCCGCCGATCCCTTTGCCGCCTTATCATCTGCTGCTTCGCGCACAGCATCCCCACTCCCAACTTCACAATCATCCCAAAAGCCAACGCCTCCATCATCTGCGTCCTTGTTCGACTTTGCATCTCCGAAACCTGCAGTATCTCAAAGTCAACCTGCAGCGAATTCTCAACAAGCTACCAATGGTACCTCAGCCGATGATGACTGGGATTTTACCTCGGCGCTGCCTGACGACGTCGAGTTCCCAACTCGCAACAACTTGACTGTCTCGAATACCTCTGTGAAAATAGATTTCCGTGTAGAGAGGCCTGAAAGTACTGATTCCACTATATCGATAAGCGCCCTTTTCTCCAATAATACGCCCAGTCTCATTACCGAGTACACTCTCCAAGTCGCAGTAACCAAGGTAAGCAGTGTCTGACGTAAAGCGAAACTTTATACGTTGTAACCGAGTCTTGATAGGGTTTCACGCTCAAGCTCACACCGCAGTCTGGGCGCACCCTACAACCAAATCAGAAAGACGGGATTACGCAGCATATTGTGCTCAATGGTGTGGCAAGAGGGCAAGCGAATTCTGCCAAGATACGCTGGAAGGCTTCTTATAAGGTGGCTGGCGATTTAAGGCAGGAACAAGGAGAGGTGCCCCCTTTGGGCATTGCTTGATGTAACAGTCATGTTTGTGTATAGAACTTTTTTGAATGTAAGGGCTATGTCCTAACACCTTTTCCCAGTCCTACAATACAGTTTCGGTCCAACAGTGCCTATTCATTGATCAGCGGCCTTCGGAAACCCAAAAATATACCCGGTAGCTTTCTGCTCTGACACCCCACCCTCCCCCTTCCAAAGTTCCAAAACCGCAGACGCAGGCGCTTGGCTCCTCCACTTGCGCATATATGGCCCCAGAGACGCAATTACACCACCTGTCTCGTAGTACGTCAACGGAGTCGCCCCTGGGGGATCTAACTCAAGATGAAAGCATATCGTCAATGGGGAGAAAATTCCTGACTCGTATCGAAACTCGCCGCTGGGGATGGGATCGTTAAGCTCAGCATGATTCGCCTTTTTGAGATCGTTGAGGGAGGATATGGCTTGGTCGACGAAAGCTCGTAAGGTGCCGAAGGGGAGGCTGGGCTCCGCGTAGGAGTGGAAGGTGGTCAGGTAGCGGTTTTGGGCCCAGAGAACATCGTAGGGGTCCGGAGGGTCGCCGAGAGATGCGTTGATTAGGTGCCTACGCGGACTTTTTTGAATAGCCTGCCAAAAAACGGAGATTCCGGGGAAACTTACTGTGATGAGCTGTTGGTGATGAGTATAGAAGGGATCTCTGGCATAATCTGCGAGGGGTCTGATGTGTTTGGGATAGTGCCTATTATTGCAAGGCCGGTACCAAAGCTCATTTGAAGTCCCAGAAGTAATAGCTGGCTGGTGAACATGTTCATGTGTTTGGTGGTCTTCTTCAACAGGCTGAAAACAACGAAACGTCTTACTAGATGGTCGATGAAAAAGAATGCAAAGACAACGAGGTTACATTTCAGAATAAAGCTTCAAGAATACGAAGCTGCGCTCTCGCGAAGCGGCAGTATTCAAGGCAGACCGCATATTTGCCTACCGGAATACGCGCCATGAGCTGTCGAAGGCCCAACAGAGACAATGGACAGTATCATGATTCTACCATTCTCAGATCTATGAAAATCAAACCCAATGATTGGGAGACTTGCCTAGAAAGCAGACAGAAGTCGTACAAGTGCCTATCTGCTTTTGCATCAATCAGTAGCAAGCATAGTCCACGTTTACAGGAGTCCCAGAGGAAGGCTTCTGGGGACTAACGTGACAGACGAGCAAGGATGGATGAATGGCAAGGTCAAGGCGAAGATTTTGAGCCTTCCAGGTCAACCAAGCCAGGCAATCACGTGATCTTCAACTTGCTCAGCCCTACGGGTCTCGATGTCAAGCTCCTCGCTCTTTTCCCGAATGCTTGACAAACTTCGTCCACGTACTCTCCAAACCACGAAGACAAAAGCATAGCTATGAATGCCGCCTGTGCTGCGATCTGCTTTGATTCTGAGTGCCAGATCCAAGCTCTTTACTACTGTAGCGGCGCCCAATGCGCCCTTGCAACCTCAGGATGTAAGTGCATTCAGGGTGCTTTGTCTTCGCCCTGCGCCTGGGTCATCGCTAACAGCTACAGGTGGGCGCATCGTGGTCCCGCAAAGGAGGTTGGGGAATACACCCTTTCAAGACCCCCAGACGAAACCTATTCGAGCTTCACGCCGGGCGACAGGGTTTTCCATTACCCTCCAACCTATTGCTTGACGAAATGCCTCCTACACCACTGTCAATTTCAAAGGGACTGTACACTACATCGGAAGAGCTCATAGCTGCTCTAGGACCCATAGGCCTCGAGTACATAAACCCATCGGCACTCAATGGGAAGATGAACCTGTCCTACCTCAGCAATCCAATGCTCCTTACTTCGAACAGAAAAGAAGCCATCAAAGAAGCTACGGAAGGGCTAAGAAAGGCAAAAATCGCTCGGAAAGAAGGAAAGCATGCCATCACAATGAAAGAATTGTTTATCCAATATCTACGGCATGTCGACCCTATACTCAAATATCAAGCTCGGTCCAAAAATCCGAATTTCGCAAATGAAGACTTGGACGATGCATTATTGGAACTCTTGAACAAGGAAAATACTAGTTATCTCAACCTTGGAGGATATGACATAACGGACTTGATGACTTGGAGCTGGGTCTTGAAATCCGAGACGCCAGAACGTGCAGCAACACGACTGTTGGCGGCTGCGCATCAGAGATTTACAAAGCTTAAAGGCTATATTCCAATTCCTCAATTCGTATTCATATTCTTACTTCGTCGACAAGGTCTGAATGCACACGCCCTGAGGTCTTTGTTGATCTACGCTTGGAAATTGATGGAGATATCGGAAAGCTCGCTGGAATCGTTCCCTCCATTGGAGAAGCTCGTGAATGAAGCAGCCCGAGGTGAGAGTCTTACAATTACTCGCATAGTCAAAAGTCGAGAAGATGATCCGCTCGGAATGACGGAAAGAGTCTTCATGATTGTGATTATAAGACTACTACGTTCTGCTCGCAGAGTCTGGCCGGCAGCTTACGATAGCATCGTAGCCTTGATCAATCGATATTTGGATGGCGTCAATTTCCGTGAAGGTGCTTCGCCAACGGACAGTCTGACTTCGGAAGACACAGCGCGACTCACGTACATGTACAACACACTCTTAAAATTGGTGTCTCTTCCAGCGTCAATAGGGCCTTACCAATCCGCCTTTCACCAGCAGCGAGCGCAGTTTAGTCTTTTGAGAAGGATGAATCAATTTCAACCCCCTTTGATCGTTGATAGAAGAGGGTACCGCGCTGTGGTCAGTATGCAGCTTATGCACAAGAAGACCTTGAAGGAGCGCGAATGGGCGCAGATGAAAGCAAGATCATGGCCTCCCTGGAAAGAAGAGAAGCTCGGGATAGACGCTGATATCGGTGTCGAGCATGGAATCAGTCGGGCCATGGAAGCTCTGAAGCGATCTTGGGAAGCAGGATATGCTCCGGATAACTGGGATGCTACAGCTTCGGTCCTTTCGGGATGGGACACCGATGCAAGTCCCACCATACAGACACGTGTAGTCCATTATCCTCACGAACATCGTACCGAACATGCACAGATCTGGGCTTCTCGAATACGAGCGACAAGGACCCTCGACGAAGCTTGGTCTTGCTTCTTGTCGTACAGAGATCAGGAGCGCGAACATGTGGGAGCTTTTTACGTGTACCACCAGATGCTTGAAAAGATTGTGCAGGATAGCAAAAGACCACCTACTGAGAACGCCGACTCCAGTTCGACACATTCCCCAGATGAGCAGCTACCTTTGTCTGGTGACGGTCTAGAGGTGCTGGCTGCTCCTGAGTCCCCTCGGGAGGCAGTCTATGTTCGTAGACCGCCACCAACTTTCGAAGAATTCGTCGAAGTTATAGCCCAAGATAAAATTAGGCCCGGTAAGCGGCTGTTGAAAACCATGCTCACGAATGCGCCGACTCTCGAAACCGGTCTACAATATCTTGAAGCCAGCGTAATGGCGAATTTACAGGTATTCGTTTTGTGTGATGAGAAACCACCGAGCACGCCCGAGGCTCAAGCTGCGCTCGAATCAGTCCCGCTGTACCTTTTCTGCGCCTTCATTAGGCTATTGACTCGGTTCTCGCCAAAGATGCCTGATAAAACTCGACCCGACAAGCTTACTCTCGTTCGCACCGGGCTAGTCTTGGATTCGATCATGGCAAAGACAAAATCTGCTCACAATGATGTGCTGCAAGGTTCTTCAGAGTTAGAACAATCTTTAGAACTTTCACCTTCGCCTAAATCCATTGTTATAAATCCGCTCCTCAAAGCCATTCAGCTCGTGCTTGCTCGGAAGCCCCGATATCGACCAGCATGGTATAGCCTTCTCCAAGCGCTCTCTAATACTTGTGTGGTGATAGATGTGGTCTCGAGATTTGTAGATCAAAATTACCAGGACATCAAGACTTGGCAAATGACCTGCCATCTCTTGAATGAAATGCTTGAGATCGACCTGACCCTTGATCTTGACGGATTTCAGATACTCTGCGCCGGACTGGAAAAGGCAATTTTCGCCAGTGATAGACTGTCCAGAAACCCACGCATACGACCAGGAAACAGTGATCCTAAGGATGAGAATATGAGATCCTACGTAGATCACGTATTCTCGACCGGTCTCCCGCTACTCAAAGAAATTTTCAAAGACGTTGTCAGATCGAAGTCGATGAAGCAAGAGATACCTGTTTCTCTAATGGAAGAGAAATCAAAGATCGACGACTCCGTTGAGGGGCAGGGTGTATCAAAGTCTGATGACATCGAAGAAGAATTTGAAGATGCATCCACGACAGAATCTAGGGCCTTTTTACCTCCAGGCTGTTTGCTTCCAAGATTGCTGGAGGTGCCACACCCCGCTTGTCTTCATGGATTCGTACGAGTTCTCGGACTTCGCCGAGATTATGAGGGCCTTGTGGACTTGGTGGAATGGATGTCCCTTTTCGCCGATGAAATCAACGCCGTTGCTGACCAAAAAGCGAATGGATATAGGATGATGCGGCGTTGTCTGACCGCAATTCACGTGTTCCTAGAACGAAGCTGGCTAATTCTTGAAAAGAGAGAAGCAGAGGCTCAAGGGGAAGACCCAAGCACTGTACGTGATGAGCAGGAGATGAAGGCAGAAGCTGCACCAGCGGGAGTTGTGAAGGTGATTCAAGAAATTGTGAGGGAAAACAAGAGATGGGGCGGTTGGCCTGACCCTTACGAGGTGGTGCAGTATTGTGCTAATGGGAAGTTCATCTAAATGCACATCTCTCACGTTTCAGTCCAAATGCATACGTAGGCACACGATACCAGCAAGATGTGTCAGTCAGTGACACGAATTGCCCTCCGTACATTTTAGAAAGCACCGGTGGGGTCACGTCCTGTTGTAGAGAAACAAATACCCTAGCTCGCAACTTTCCTCTCCGCTCCCAAACATGCGACTACCACGCCTCACAGCGCACCACCACCACCAACTCTTCCTCCCCATACCCCTCCCTTCCCACATCCACATCTCAATCCGCCGCTCCTCCACCGCCCCAGGCCCCACCCTCCTAAAAACCCACAACATCCCCGCCCCGCACCTCGGCCACATCCGCGTCCTCAGTCTCAACAACCCGCGCACTCGCAATGCCATTTCCCGACAATTACTCTCGGAACTCTCGCACGAGATAGACACCGTGAAGCAAGAGACCGAGGATGAATTAGCGAGGAAAAAAGAAGGAGAGGGCGGAGTGACAGGCGCGGGGACGCGGGTGCTGATACTCGCGAGCGAAATCGACGAATGTTTCTGCGCCGGGGCGGATCTCAAGGAGCGGAGGGGGATGAGCGGTCAAGAGTAAATCCCTACCTACCTGCCTAGCAAGCCCACCCAGTGACCAACGCTGACAGTAATCCAACCCAGAACGCAGCACTTCCTCCACACCCTCCGCGCGACCCTAACCGACCTCTCCGCCCTCCCCATCCCGACCATCAGCGCCGTGGCCTCCCTCGCCCTCGGCGGCGGTCTCGAACTCGCCCTCGCGACCACCTTCCGCGTCTTCGCCACGAGCGCCACCGTCGCGCTGCCCGAGAGCCGCCTCGCCATCATCCCTGGCGCGGGCGGGACGTATCGGTTGCGGCATTTGATCGGCGAACGGAGGGCGTTGGAGATGGTGCTGACGGGGCGGAGGGTTGGAGGGGCCGAAGCGGGGCGCATGGGTCTCTGCGAGCGGGTTGTTGAGGTGGGTGGTGGTGGTGGTGATGGTGAGGGTGATGGTGGGTGGACGGGGGGCAGGGAGTGGAAGAGGGAGGTCAGGGAGAGGGTGTTTGAGGGGGCGGTGGGGATGGCGAGGGAGATTTGCGAGGGGGGGCCCGGGGCGGTGGGGGCGGCGATGAGGGCGGTGGGGGAGGGGACGGAGGGAGCGGAGGGGAGGGAGTATGAGGGGGTGCTGGGGATGGGGGATCGGGATGAGGCGTTGAGGGCTTTTGGGGAGAAGAGGAAGGCGGTGTTTAGGGGGCGGTGAGGGGGGGAGGATCTGGATGTGTAGGGATCAGGGCTGATTGTTGCATGGAGAAAGCATCTTGTTCAAAGCTGATGGTATAGGAAGTATGTAAGAAGTACACGCGTTGTTGTCGTTGTCGTTGTCTGCCGTTGTCGTTGTCGATCGTCAAGTCGTCCACCCATTAAGAATACATGAAAGGCCATTCAAACACGCTCAAAGGTCTATGCAGTGACAGACCACCAATGCTCATGAATCTCCAGACGCCCGCTAATCCAACAGCAATACTCATACCCCAAGTCTTTCTATGACATCCCTTTCAGCTGCTCAACAGCCTCATACAACTCCTGCGGATCCTCAAACGTCCTCCAAATCTCCCTCGGCACCTCTCTAAACGCCTTTTCAAATCTCTTATCCGAGTTCTTATCCGTCTCTTTCATTTCAGCAACATCAGTCACCTTCCTAATAAATACCGCCTTGACCCATCCCTTATACTTCCTACATATATCCCCATAGGCTTCCGGATCAGTCTGCGTGCTATCACCCACACAGAGCACTTTTCTCTTAGGCAACCACCTATGAATCTCCTCTATGCGAGTCCGCTTGTAGGTTTCGGTTCCTTGCGTGAGAGAAGCCAGGAACCCGCCGAGATCCATCCAGGATGCGTCTCGGAGTATGGTAGTACCTTTGGGGTAGTATTGGTGGAGGAATGGGCGAAGGAAGGGGTAGAGGTTGTAGGGGGAGGCGGAGAGATAGAACCAGGTCGGGTTGAGGGAGGTGGCGATTTGGGCGTAGAGTTCTGGCATACCAGCGATGGGAGTGGGGTTGGAGACGAAGGTGCTGCGAAGAATGCCGATTGGAGAAGGGGTCATAGTTATTTTGATTGAGTCGTCGATGTCTGTCATGAGTCAGAATCTAGGCACAAAGGCACGGGAGATGTGAACTACCTGAGACCATGAGCCATCCTTCTGGCTCAGCGAAGTGAGTGAGCATAGGTCCGTGGGGGGTGACTTCTGGGTTTGTTGCTGGGATCTCGGCGCTATCTCCATCCAGGTGGTCTTGGATAGAAATGATGGTCTGTTGACTGACGGCGCTTCTTCCTCCAGGCCCAAGCTTCTCGACAGTGCCATCGGGTAATAGGATACTAACGAACCGCGCAGGGGCTATGGTCTCGACAAAAGGCTTCAATCGATGCGCGATAGTCTTTTCCGCCTGCGCTCTTCCTTCGCCATCTGCTAGGCCCAGCGTATCTGCAATGCTGGCCACAGCCTTGCTCCAATCTTTCCCTGTATACTTCTTAAAGTAGGCAGCCGTAACATGAGCCTGAAAGGGGTGGCGCTGATGAGGATAGATGTGGACAGGTCGGTAGGCAGTATTGTCAAGTAGCCAGACCTCCTCTTTCTCCGGGTTCACAGCTTTCGCCATGGGATTGAGCGTGCTCAGAAAAGAGCCCATGTTATCGAGGAAAGATATGTTCCATCGCGAGCCTATATGTGTTGGGAGCAGCTCTTCCATCTTCATAAAATCACCTGCTGATCGGGTCTCGCGCTCCGTATGTGTTTCCTCCATCACCTGCCGTTCTTTATCCATGGCCGCATCCATGACCGCCTTCGGGGCACTTGAGCGGGATTGGGGCCGTGGGGCTGACGGATGATGTGTCTTATTCTTTCTAGGGCGTCCAGGTGGTCATAAGAATAGATCAGTAGCATGAAACAATAGAGAATGTCACGGGATGATGTGGGAAGAAGTCAGGAGGGTTGAGGATTGGCCATTCGAGACTTGCATCATTGCACATGGGGTGCCCAGAGCGGAGCGGAGAAGCCTCCGCAAATCCCACTCTCCAGGCACCCACCCCCTCCCTGTTTTTCCTCGGGGTGCCTCTTCCCCATTAACCTCCTCCGCTGGGATCTATCTTTCGAACAAACGTCAGAGCGATTTTTGAGTCATTACTATGGCAGCCTGTCGTGGTGTCAAAAAGCGTGGCATAGTGCTGAAGAAAAATGAAACCAACGAGGCAGCAACGTGTCTAGAACATCTCTTATCCCTCGTCTCACACCTGGTGCTCTCATCCGTTCTCCGAAGGTATGTACCCAATTTCCCATCCTTCACGGACGAGTCAATACAAATAGAAGCCAAATCCCTTATTCTTCTTCCTACTTCTCTCCTTCTTGCAGATCAGACTCTCCTGCAAACCCAGATTCTTCACCACGAGAACAACAATGGAAGCAGGAAGGGTCAAGCTGCCTGGCTTTGGCCTGCCCGTGAACTACAGACCTGACGAACACTTTCCCAATGCTGTATTGGATTGGTCGGGCACCATATTGACCGTTCGAGAGCTGAACATGATGGCAATCATGGACAAAATCACCGACAAGCCGGACTGGGATAAGAAAGTCTTTGACGATACAATCGTTCAGAAATGGCGCCATGAAGCTCTTGCAACCGAGGGTATGGACGTTTCAGAGAAGATGCTCGACTGGGTATGTACTACTTTCCTTTGAGGCATCGCTCTATACAGAATCCTGTCACGGCAGGTTGTTTGGTGTCATCCCCTCTCAAAAGACCAAACAGACTATGTCTACACGCATCCCCAATGACCAATTTATCGTTTCCTTCTTTTTTCACGTCCTTGCCCGCACTTGTCTCTGCCATCAGTCACTTTCGGATGTCCATACCTAGCCCCGTCGAAGAGCCATAGGGCGGCCTAACACTTAGATTGAATTGCAATTCCAAAGAACATCAGATGTCTTCCTTGTATTGAATTTCATAGCGGAGCTTGAGCCTTCCTCTCGTCGTAAATTGAGCTAACAACCTTTGATAGTGCATTGCAGAGTTGCGTGACAAGGCCCGATCCTTTCAACACGACGGCATGATCCCAACTTTAGACCTCGATGCTGCTGTGATCAAGTCTGACACCGCCGTCTCTTCTGACCTCAAACATGCACTACGAGTCGCTGCTGCTCCCCTCGAAGACGTACCTGACAGGCTCAAAGACTGGCATCCCGGCTCTGATGGCAAGGTAATTGACCTCGTCCACCCCTCTTTGTTTCCCTTAATCTATGGCCGATCGAGAGTCCTATCATCCGGGCGCGTGGAACTCCAAGATTGTGTGAGTCATACCGGCAAAGGCGAGATTGTTACTACGCCGGATGACACGGAAGTCGATATTGACAGGTCTGATATCTCATACCATACTTGGGGTGACACCAATCCTAGATTCTGGTCAAAGGCTTTCCAGTGGCTTCCCTGTGACATCCAATTCAACGGAGACGACGTCAAGATCACTAGCTATATCAACAATTTACATCCAACATTGCACTCAGGGCTTTACTCCGTCATTGAGAAGCTCATTGCCAAATCAATACCACTCTGGAACTTGACCCTTTCCTCGACGTACGCCGAACGCAAAGCACGCATCCTACATGAATTTACTGACTACGACCACCCCCGAGGGATTCACCCCCCCAAGGAACTAGGCGACGACTGGGCTGTTCAAGAGAACTGGGAGAAGACCTATCGCATTCTGCAAAGGCCGGAACCTCGAGACTTTGAATCGTATCAAATGCCGCTAGATAAACAAGTAAATCTCCGAGAGGTTTTCGGGAAACAGGGACTTCAAGTCATCGTGAAGCTTGCTAATATTGAGCTGACACCCGAGAAGCCAACTTACGACGGTGGATCGTGGCATGTCGAGGGACAGCTCAATGAACGGATTTGTGCTACGGCTCTGTATTACTACGACTCTAAGAACGTTGCAGATAACTCTCTGGCATTCCGCCATCGCACTGATGAGGATGATTTCGAAGAAAAGACACATGGCCAGGTATTGGTTCCCCTTCCCAACCAGAAGCAGCTTCTCGGACCCCTTCCAAAGTAATCTCGTGTTCCCGCTCAGTCCGCACGGCTAATTTTGCTCAGGATGACCATGAGGGTGTCGAAGAACTCTACGGCGTCGAGCAAGATGGGCCCAAAGTGCAGGAAATAGGCCGAGTCGTGACGCGGGAGGGACGGCTACTTGCCTTTCCAAACGTCTTCCAGCATCGAGTGGCCCCCTTCAAGCTCGAAGACCCATTGAAACCAGGGCACAGAAAGATTCTGGCGTTGTTCCTGATTGACCCACATTGTCGTGTCATCTCGACGGCTAATGTGCCCCCGCAGCAAAAAGATTGGTGGAGTCCCGAGATCCGAGATAGTGAAATACTTGCTCAATTGCCGAAAGAGATTGTGGATCAAGTTGTCGAAGATGTCGAGGATTTCCCGATCTCGTTGGAGGAGGCTAAGGAGCTCCGTCTTGAGTTGATGGAGGAGAGGAAGGTTTATGAAGAGGGGGTGAATGAGGACATTCAGTATTCGACCTTTTGCTTCTGTGAGCATTAGTAAATAAGCTGAGATTGAGGACTTCAGTGTGTATAGTCTGCAACTGCATTGACATTGACAAATCCTACTGCACATGTAGCTGCTGTTCCAGGGTCTCAGGATCTTGTGATTGGATTGGATCCCCCCAAATTGCGTAGCCGTTGAGCCTCAGACGTGCTCAACCCAAAGTGAGTCTCCAGACACAATTACTTCATTTCTCCCACACCAAAGCAAACTCTCTTCCCCCATTGCAAACACTCGATGAAGCCCTCACTAGATTCGTCAATTTCTTCGTGATAAATTCACGAACACGCGGATATAAGGTATCCTACATCGTCCCAGCCTAAAATTGACTCTAGCTTACCAAGATTCCCACCGATGACAGCAGCCTTCACCGCATGCCTCTGAAAACAGCTCGAAACAATGGCCGGCTTTGAATTCCCTCACAATGAGTCAATCCAGCAACGATTCAGTGCCTCTCACGCCTATGGACATTCAGACTGAGCGCTTTATACCTGGAAAACGCTGCCAAAATATAGTGCTGCGCGAGAGAGTAGGTATCACGTTCAGTGTACTCTAGTTGAGTGTGGAATGCCAGGTTGCATTTGAAACGATCGTATATGGAAGTATTGTACAGGGAAAAGGATGGGGTTGGAATTTCACGGCGAGGTGCCGGAATGATATAGCTTCGACGATGGTGGCAATGGCGTTTCGCATATTACCAAGCTGGATTCGCGTGAGGAGAGAGGGTTCTCACGTTGTTTCTTTTCTAGTGTAATCGACCAGCCCAATGGTCGATGTCTGCAGTCTCCATCTGCACTGCAGTTTTAAGCGGACGGCCTGACTGGTGTTGGGATTTGCTTCAGAGATTCCGCTTTCAGTTCTGAGCTGTTGGTTTTGAGCACCTCTTCTCCTACCATGACGCCGAGGACAAGTTCGTTGCTGTTCTCGGCAAGGATTTCTTTTAGGAAAACTTGATGAGAAGAATATTGTGTGGGAAGGAAATTGACTTTTTTCTACCTTCTCCTTTGATATGCCTGCATAGAGTAGAGTGGCAAACTTCCACTCACGGCTGGATCTGCTCGCAGACAGTATATGCATAAGACTTGGGAGGGCAGGATATCTGCAGCTGGCTGCAGCATAGAACTCCATGTATCCCCATACATGAATTGGGATTTCAGCGGCGTGCTTTCATCAGACGAAAAGCATAACGGTCCACGCGCTGGACTTGTCGTGGCCATTCGCACGTCTCAGTACGTACGCGCGTGAAGCATCGGATCGGAAACGACTCTTCTCTTCATTGACACCCAGTCCGAGTTCCTAGTTGATTTGCTCCGCTCAGTGACATCCTCCCTGGAGTGAAAGTAGCGATAAAGTCTTGAATTGCGACAAAAGTTTCCTAGACGTAGATCTGTTCCTAGATTTGAAGCGCGAAGTGTTACGTTATGAGAAAAGGGACGCCAGTGTCAAGTCCTCAAAGCTTCTGGAAAGGGAGTTCGGATAACATGATCACCGCGTAGGACGGGTGAGTAGACATTTCTGGCTTTTACGAATGGAGATGATGCGCCGAGAGTTCTTGTCGAGAGGGCATTCATGGAGAAGCCATAGCCGTCGATGAAGTGGACATCTGATAGAACTGAGGGGATCGAATCAAAGATGTTGTTCAATGCTGACGGTGGAAAGTGTTGCGAGAACAGATTGCGGAGCGGAATAACTAGTAGCCGAGTAGTCTCAATAGTAATAAATTATGATTATGATTATGGTAATGATCGTGTCTAAATAGCATAAAGAGAAAAGCATAAAAGCGGTCATGATTTAATTTATATAAGATAAAGGAGCTTCGAAATCGAACTCAAACAATTATCGAATTCTTATGGGTTTTATATCGAAAAGTGGCGAACTCAGAGGTATTACTTTCATGATTATTTATTAAACTCATATAATTCATATGAGTCTTTCGTATCATCGATATAAGCGAATTTATTATTTAATAAATGAGTTCAAATAACATTTTCTTTTCATGAATTCGCTTATTTTGATTAATAAAAATTATACACATTTATTAATCGTTTACATCGTTCAAAAATCTATTTAATTAAAAATTTAATAAATATGTTTACGACTTAATCGTTTATAAATACAAAGTTTATAACAATTTTATTATTGATTAAAATTTCTTATACATAATAATATTGAATATTAATATATTTAATACGTTAATAATATTTAAAAATTTTAATGAAAATAAAATTATTTTTATTATTATCGAATAAATGAATTAAATCGTTTTTAAAAATTCGAAAATGTAATTTTTAAAGTTATCGTGTAATTTATATAATTATTTTAATAATTTCGATAAAAATAACGTATTTAATTTCAATAATAAATGTAATAACATTTTAACATTTTTTATTATTTTAAATATAAGCCGCTTAATTTCATAATAAAATATATTTATAAATAAATTTTTTATTCGTTTTATTATTATTATAAATCGAATTTAAATAAATAATAAAATTTTCTTTTTTATGAAATCGTAGATTATATTTAATAATATCGACGATATATTTGAATATTCGATTGATTATATTTAAATAACGCATAATAAAATCATAATAAAATTAACTTAATTTATTAATCGTAAAGATTAAATTAAATCGTGTATTAATTATAAAATATATAAGATTTTTAATGCGTTTTTAATAATTTAATTAATTAATGCGTTTTTTATTGAAGCGCGTAATCTCGATTATTTCGTATTTATCGAATAATATAACGATCGAAATGCATTATTTTATTTTATATTCGTAAATTTTTTTTAACGTATTATAATTAATTAAAAATTAAAATAATAACGATATAATATATTTAAATATCGAATATTTTATCGATTAAGTCGAAGTTTTTCACCTTAAAAAATGTTTTAATATCGTTTTTTATAATATTTATTAAGGTTTTAATTATAATAAAAATGAAAATATTATCGATATAAAAAACGACGATAATTAATTCTGAGTTTATAATTCGAATATAAATATATTTATTCGAAAATATAAATTTGAATTTCATTTTAATAATAAATTTCTCGAGTTTCATATTTCAAATATAAATTAATTATTTGAAATCATATAATCTTTTTAATAAACGAAATATTTTATCATTAATAGCATTCAAATATTCGAACGATATTATTATATAAATTTCGTTATATAAATCGTTATTAAAATACGCGTTATTAACGTTTAATTGATAAATTAATAAATTTAAATAAATTATTAAAGCGAATAATAATTTCAATAACTCAAATTTAAAAATAAATGCGAACGTTTCGTTATAATTTATTTTTTTCATTTGTGAATATTTTCGAATAATTAATTTTATCTTATATTGATCGATGATTTTATCGAAATTGTATTTAATTTTGAATATTTATTCATAACTAATAAGTTCGCGCTCGATAAATAAATTATTAAATTTTCAAATATTATTAATTATTAAGTCGATAATTTATTTAATAATAAAAAACTTTCATTTAAACGCATTAAATTCGTTGATGACTTTTTTATAAATTATAAATTCGATATATTATACGATATATGTTTAATTTTTGAAATTAAAGATTTTATCGAATTTTATATGATTATTCGTTTTATAAATACGTGACGATTTAATAAATATTATTACGAGCGTATTTTACATTTTTAATAAAGTTAACTTTTCTTTAACATCACATTTCTTTAACACTACTCGATTGAACTTAGCGTAATTTAATAAAAATATCTATTTTTATATAAATGTCTTCTTTTTATATATATACTTTTTTCTCACTTAGTTGTTTTATTCAATACATTTATATAATATAATTTTATATTAATTTTAATAAATATAATTATAAACTTTATAAAGCGTTATATATTATTTTTTAATATAAAAATAAATGTTAAATTTATAATAATAACATTTAAAATCGAATTAAATTCGATTTAAAAAATCGAAATTTTGATTATTCGACGTTTATTTAAAATAATATTTAAAATTTTCGAGATTTTATCAATTGCGAAAAAAAAAGTATTTTCATCATTATTAGTTAATAAACGAGATTATAAATCTTTTTTATAATAATTAAAAACTGCTTGATGAAAATCTCTCTTTGATATAAACTTTTTTAAATCATTATTTTATTCGTTTATCGACGACGGTATAATGTTATTAATTGAGACTTTATCGTTTCTTTAATCATCGTTATCGTTAAATATATATTTATTTATTATTTCAACGACATCAGTAATAATATCGTTATCATTAAATAATATAAATATTATCGTTACACGCATAAAGTCGAATTTCGAAAATAAATTTTTAAATAACAATTTCAAATCTTTTCGATATTCGTAAAAAATTACATTCATAAATTAATCGATTTTTATTAAATTTATAAATACGATATTGAATCTTCAAATAATATTCGATATATATTTTTAAATAACTTACGTTATATAACTTATTTTGTCGTTATTTTTTGAATAAAAACATTTTGCACACGCATTTAAACACTTTTTCATTATTGAGATTTAATATTATTTTTATTTATTGTTTTTTAAATAGTTTATTCTTTTTGATAAAAAGTTTATTATAAATATAACACGCGTATATTATCGCTTTTATTTAAAAAAATAATGATAATTTCGATTATACGAGCATTATTTTAATTATCGTAATTATCGTTTTATTGAATCTTTTTGAAATTTCATTTTAATATGCGATGTAAATAAAGATAAATTTTATATAAACATTTATGTCGCGTAATTTCTTTTTGATAATTTTGTATTTTAATGTATTATTAATATGAATACATATTATCGATTTTTTATTTTCAATCAATAAATGTTTAATTTTATAAATTAAAAAATCATAAATTTCGATTTTAAATGCGATAAATTATATTATCGTTCATTTAATTATTTTATTAATAAACGATACGAAATATATATATTCTTTTTTGATATTATCGATAAAAAACTTGTTTTAAAAGTTGATATATATTTTTATTATTAATATCGTAATCTTTATATAAGATTTTTTATTAATAATCTTAATTATTTTCATAATATCATATACGTCGCAATCGAAGTCTTTTAAAATCTCAAATCGATTCACTTTATAAATATAAAAATGTAAATTTTTTAATTTATATATTTTCGAATGATCAAATTATTGATATATTAATTCGAATATTATGAAAATAAAATGTTTACGTTTAAATAAGATCTTCGTAATAATTATAATCGTTTAATTAATCGATATAAATGCTTTATTAAAATTATAATCAATCAATTCGTAAAAGTTATTTTTTATATAATTAAAGACGACGATATTATTCGTTTTTTATTAATAATTCGTATTATTTGATTATCGAAATATATTAAAAATTCACGTTTATTAAAAGCAATAATAAATAATAAATTGATTTTAATGTTCGATATAAAAAACATATTCTTTAAAATTTGTGTTTAACGATCGACTCGTATACGAATATCGCTTATATCTTCATATGATAATTTATTTTAATTATCGAATTTTATTATTTTATCGTAATGAATTATGTTAATAAATAGAATTTTTTGCGATGTTATGTGACGTGTGACCCTTAAATTAATGATTTATTTAAGAATCTTTATAATATATTTGCGATGTATAATAATTTAAATACGTTTTTTGCGAAATATGTTTTTTATATCATTATTCTCTTTTTTCGTTGTAATAATAATTTTATCTTTTCATTTAAAAAAACGAATTGTGAATTTATTGAAAGTTTTATAATTATTTTTTAATTATAAAATATCGTTTTTATTCGTTTTTTCTCCTTTTTTCTTAAAATTAAAATAATTCGATTTATAATAACCTTTTTTATTACATTTAAAACATTTAACATTTGCGAAATTATTATCTTTCGAACGATCTCTTTAATCTTATTTATTATTATAATTTTTTTTCATATTAATAATATTTAAATTATTTTTACGTTTAATATTTTATTTTATCGTATAAAGTTGTTTCAAAATTAATACTATAATAAAAATATCGATTTAATTTAAAATATGCTTTATTATATTATATTCGTTTTTTTAATATATATTCACGATTATCGTTATATAATATATATTCGATAACTTTATATTAAATACGAAATTATAAATTTCGTCGCTTAATTATTTCAAAATTATCGTTATTTTATCGATTGATTTATTGTTATTTTTAATATAATCGAAAAATCGTTATAATATAAATGATAAACGTTTTTTATTATTTACTTTATAAAGTCGTTTTAATTCGTTTTATACGTTTTTAAATAAGTTTATATTGTTTATATAATTTTGTTGCGTTTTTTTCACATTAATAATTAACATAATAATTATTCAATGATTTATAAACATTTAATTATGTTTTTCTTTATCATCGTTCGAGCATTTTCTAATATCTTTTATAATGTTTTATATATTACGTTTTATAAAAAACATTTTATAAATTTGAATTTGATTGTTATAATTATGAGTTTTTAAAATAAATAATTTGATATATAAATGTTTTAATAACGACTTGTTTAGGTCGTTTAAATCGATTTTCAACATTTATCTTTTATTTTTTTTTAATAAATGTTATAAGTTTCTCGTTTAACAAATTCGAATTTTATTTAATGATGTAAAAGCTTAATAACGTTATTTCTTAATCGATAAATGTTATATTTCGTTTCATTAAAGCGACAACGAAATTTTATTTAATAATTATTTGATAAATAAATTAATCGAATTTATAATTTATTATAAAAATAAATTGCGAAACGAAATAATTAATAATCGAATAATTTTAATAATAATAAATTATGATTATAATTATGATAATGATCATATTTAAATAATATAAAAAGAAAAGTTTAAAGACGATTATAATCTAATTTATATAAAATAAAAGAATCTCGAAATCGAATTTAAATAACTATCGAATTTCTATGAATTTCATATCGAAAAGTGGCGAACTCAGGGGTATTACTTTCATGATCATTTGTCGGACCCACATGGTTTATATGGGTTCTCCGTACCACCGATATAAGCGAGTCTATTACCTAATGAGTGGGTTCAAACAACAGAAAGGCTGTGGTTGCCTAGCATGGGATATACGGCCATGCAGTTCCTTTGCGCTATATCTCCTTGCCCATCATGAAGCGGACTACAAATAAAGTTAGCTTTGGGTGAGAGATAGAAGAAGAGCGTGGATACGACAAGCCGATGACCGCAGCAAGCCGTGAGAACGGTGTCTTTAGCACACATAGACCATAGTAGTGGTGTGGACAAAGGAACGCGTCGATAGAGAGGTAATCTCACATAGCACACGGGCATGAGCACACTGTTGGGAGCAGAGGCGTTCCATACCGCTTTCAGTTCAAATCTCAGTGTATGCCAAGCAAAAAGTGCCTATTCCAACTACAGCCTAGCGCAGTTTGACTTGAAAATCTTCAGCTTTCCGCTGCACCTTCTTCCTTCTTCATCATAAAACACAACCCTTCATATTCACTCTGGCTTTTCCCGCTTTCGTGCACCTATGGGTAGTCTTGGAGGGGAAAATGGAGGGAAGAGTAAGCAATCATCAGCCGTTGGAACTTACCCCCCGACTTCGCCCAACGGGAATGGGAGCTGGGGAAATCATATCGTGACGGGACACTACTTGCAAACCAGCTTTGAGCGCATCTACTGAATGTATGGACTCGGTCTCGATCCTGTGGAAACACTCACTAGGGCGACTTTTGGGCCATTCAGCAATTTGCCGTGTGGATCCTCGATGGGAGACGACTTTTGATGTCACCTGCACAACCTGATCCAGAGGCCGTAACCCTCTGAGCCTGCAACTGACCCAGATTGAAAGAAACTCCTTGGTGTCTCCCATCCGCGAGTCATCGAGATCCTGGTCAATAAGAGCTGACTGTCAGAGCTGACTATCATGCCTGACTGAGGGTAAGACGAAAACAAAACGGGTTGCAACATGGGTTCCATCCCGAATGAAACCAAACCACTCCACTTCAAGAAAGGAATGAGCTTTGTGTGTCCGCAAAACAATCTGAATGTGTCCGCATATCAATGTGAACGGATATCGACGGCCTGCAATCCTAGCCGCCTATCCGACATGCGCTGGGTGATATAGCAAATGGACAACTGATGCATTCTCCGAGGATGTGGATACGTTCCTGAGACAGCTATCGCACATCAATGACCGCGTTTGCAGCCGCGCTTATTGCAACGGGCATCATAATCTCTCATTTACTTGTGCGGAATTTGCACATGACATTCACCAAGCCAGGGATGCCTCATCTCCGATTCCTTGCTCGGCATTACAGGATCTTCGATTCACCGTTTTTTGATTGGGCACTTTGGATACAGTTGTCTCTCACTTTCTCCTCTTTCCTACTACAAAGGCCAGTAAGATCAATACTCTATTCTGAAAATGCCATATGGAGTACGTATATGACGAAATAATTCCAGCTTTCATTATGTTTCTTTCCACCTTAGAACTTCACCGCGACAGGAGTTTGCAGCTGACAGCAGAAAATTTGAGGCATTTTGCCGCAACGGCCGTCCTCGCTGTTGAGGGACCAGTCTCACCTAGAGTCTCCACTACGGGTACTTCTTTCCGTCTCAACAACTTTGCTTATGTTGTTTCTGCTTGTTTGCGAGGTCAAGATAAGCTCTTTGCGCCGTCAAAGCTACTAGGACGATATTCGTGGGGGTCAAATGGCCACCCACGTAGGTCCGACGTCAAGCTCCCTTGAGCTCTTGGTAATCAAACAACATGCAAGCTTCAATGGTCTGTTTTTGCATCCGATGCTATCATCCTACGCTTCTAGTTACCATTCTCTTAAGACCATGGCGAAGGATACAGATGGCAAATCCACATCGCCAGGAATAGCTTTCTGACTGCCGCCAATGCAAGATCAGTGGATCTCCCGCAATCAGCTACGAATGATGGAAAATATTTGCACCAATTCTACTTCCAGCTTATCGCGGTTTCAGGGTCGTCCGCAAATCCGTTTCTCTGGCAAGCTGAAACGGTCAGCAGTGACCGCCAAGCGTGGTTGACCGCCCCTTTCTGAATGAGACACGATATGGTTAATATTGGGTGCAAACAATTGGTTCACATCCAAAATCATAGAGCCGCGTTCTCGGCGTCCTATACGCATCCTACAGCGATACATATGCACGCAGCCTCGCCACGAGCGTACCATCATACTGTATGCTGAGCTAGGCATTGCAAGGGTGTTTACCCTACCATGTTCTTGCCCCCCATACAATCTTCATCTACGTTATTCCTCTTTCTATCACTCTTCATCGCACTCCCCTTCATCGATAGCTCACCGCTACCCAGACCAGGCTTGGATCTTCGACAAGTCGTCAACTGTACCGATCTGGAGGCATCCTTCGACTCTTCATGCTGGAACACGCTCAACCTCGGAGAATACCTCAATGACCCGGAAACAGGCTGGAACCGTACTGCAGCTATTTGCACTGGCGACGAGGATGATTCCGCTTGTTGCCTGCCCACAGAGCCTTGGACAACCTGTTACTTACGGCTGGCCCATGGATTCCCTGGTACTGATTGCAGTGAAATTAATGCCCAAGACTGTTCCTACGACCCAAGCCTCGCCGTTGACCCAAGAATTGCGCCCTATGTTGCATACACGATGAAAACGATATATGGTACTTTGCCAAAACGGCCCCTGTTTGAAGCTCTTACTGACCTCAAGGTGAACAGCGATTAACGATCTCTTCACAACGTGGTACAACGCTCTCCAATATGCCGCTTCGCAAGCCCTTTCCATCGTCCAAGACGTGATCAATCAAGTCGACCCGCCCCAACAAACAAACTTCATCCTTCGCGACCTCCTTTTCGCCCTCACGGTCGGCCTCGCTTACGTCGTCGCGCCAGAAGCTGGCAGCCTCACAGGCCTCCTAGTTGCAACAGCCACAGCGGGACGAGCCCTCCTAAAAGGCGCCAACCAAGCGCCAACAGTTGCCCGTGGCATCTGGCCTGCTGGCACAGAATCATCTCAATCGATCCAAATCGGCGATGTAGAAAATGAGCTTAACAACGCCACAGGCATATCAGCGCTCATGCTGAACTCGGGTCTGGAACTATTAATGAGCGACATGCCCTCTTTTGTCGAATTCGCCTCAACAGGCATGTTCTCAGGCAGCGATTCCTTCTCACTATCTAAAGAAGTCGATGGGCTTGACGTCGCCCTCAAAACCTTCATAGTCTCCAACGCCATGACGTCCAACGGCTGGCACTACACCGTCAACCTCGGCCCCACTCGCGACGATATCGCTTCCTGCATCCCTGGCAGCGGTGGAAGCTGCTGCACCTGGTGGGCCCTCAACTCCTCCTCTTCCAACCCAAGCATGTGCGGGGACTTTATTTGGTACAGCGACACTACGATGCGAGCATTTACGCTCACGAATCCCAATGTGATGAACGGGACTGTAGATATGCTGAAAGCGATTGTGGAGAATGAGTGGACGACGCTGCCGTTGCTATTTGACGGTGCATACAATTGCAGCGCAGCGGGGAATTTTGGTGGGGCCCCTATTCAAATCGAGGCAGATGGGACAATTGACCTGAGTTGCATGAGCCAACTGGCCGAGGGACCTTCTTTGTCATGGGAGTGAATGAGCTGCGCTGTTCTAGGAGGAAAGGTGTGTGGGGTCTGGGAGCCTTTCTTTCAATGTGTTCTGCATTTTGCATAGCGTGAGCATTTATATCCTCTGGGACGTCTGGGTTTCGAAACCCGTCATAGCATTTCCCCATCCGCATAGGCATCAGCAGCTTTTCGTAGATCGAAGCCATAGCGATCTGAACACGTCTCATCATTTCGCAAATATCTACTCATCTCATCGTACATATATCATCGAGGCGCGCTACGTCACTTTAAACCTCGTCACCGCGATCTTACCTTCTATTCTGTTACGCGCTTTGCAGTAATCAATCGCCCAGCACCGTCTACGCTTGCTGCATGCTGCGATCGCTGCATATTCATTCGTTTCGTATTGTTTTCAAAGTATCCGCAAATTGGAACTCGGAGCTGTCTAGATTCGAAAGTGGATGGATATGTGAATCTATGGAGCATTTGCTGGTTTAGGTATCGGGGATGGTCTGAGGAGAGTGTGATTGATGGGTGGGTGGGGAGGTCATATGGAAGGTTTGATGGGTGGGGTGGTTATATAGGGAGATTTGATGGGAGTGTTGATGGGAGGATGGGTGGGAGAATTGTATGGGAGATTTGATGGTTGGGAACTTTGGTGGGAGTGTTGTATGGGAGAGTTGTATGGGAGGATGAGTGAGAGAAGTTTATTTGTTTACATGGGAGTACTTGGTGAGAGGTTCGATGGGAGCATTGATATAGGGGAGTGGATGAGAGAGAGAGAGAGAGAGAGAGAGAGAGAGAGAGAGAGAGAGAGAGAGAGAG
>WOGZ01000169.1:0-72431 GCA_009733775.1 Alectoria sarmentosa
CGAATTCAAAAATTTTAAATTTCATATATTTCAAATCTTTCAAATTTCACATAATCTTTTGCAAGTTCTTCATATATAGAGCTGTCACCCAGAATGACACTTATTGTATTTTTCGTTTTATGAATTTCATTCTAAGCGATGAGTTTCATTCTAATTAAAATAAAAAATGGTAATAATATTCAGAATGGGATTTTTTAAAATAAAGGATCTCATTTTGCAGAATAAGACTCATTTCAAGCTAACTTTTAACGATCGAGATTTTTTCAGCGAATCAAATCAAGGCGCTATTTAAAATGAATTCCATTTTGAAATTTCCTATTTATAAATTTTAAATTTAATTATTTATTAAATTTTTAAATTTTTTTTTTCGCGAATTTTAATTTTACGTTTTATAATATACGATTATTAAGTAAAAAATTTACGTTTTTTATTAATTTTATTATTATATTATTTATTATTTACGAATTTTATATAAATTTACGTTTATTTTAAAATATATATTAAATATATTAAATTTTTTATAATCGATTTTTCGAAACTTTTGAAAATTTATATTATATAATTATATAATTATTATTATAAAATAAATTTATACGATTTTAACGATATAATAATTACGTAAATATAATAAAAATTTAAAATGTTATTTAAAAAAAAAATCGTTAAATAAACGTAAAATTTTTTCGAAAGTTTCGTTATCGTTTCGAATTATAATATATTTAAATTAAATATTAATTTATATATATATATATTTAAACTTTAATATTTTTAAATTATTAAAAAACGTATATTAATTTATAAAATTTATAAAATTAAAAAGAAATTTTATTTTTAAAAAAACAAAAAATAAAAAATAAAAAATATATAAATTTTATATATAAATTTTTAATAAAAGCGCTTAAAAAATTTAAAAGTCGTTATTTAAACGCTATTTAAAATAAAAAATAACGTTTAATTTATAATTAATTATTTATATAAATTTAAAAATTTTTAATTAAATTTAATATTATTTTTTTATATAGATTAATATACGAATTTTAATTAAAATATAACGTTTATAATTTTATTCGATTCGAAAATTTTTATTTAATTATAATATTTAATTTTTGCGATATTTTTTTCGCTTTAAATATTAAATATTAAATAATATTAAAAATTTAAATGCTTTAACGATAATTATAACTTTAACTTTTATTAAATTATATAATTTTTTAAATATTCATAATATTAAAATATTATAATATTAACGATATTATTAATAAATTTTTTATTATATATTATTATCGTTATTATTATTAATTTTTTTCGATTAAAAATAATTATTAATTAAAGATTTTAAAATAATAAAACGAGTTATAAACACATTTTTTCGATTTTTATAACGTTAAAATATCGCTTTTTAAAAGAAAAAAATAATATTATAAAAAAAAATTACATTTTTAATAAAATTAACTTTTTTTAAATATTTCATTTTTTAAAATTATTTAATTAAGCTTAACGTAATTTAATAAAAAAATTTATTTATATATAAATGTTTTTATATATATATATATATTTTTTTACTTAATTATTTTAATATTATAATAGTTTCGCGTTACATTTTTTTTTAATATTTTAATAATATGAAAATAAATAATTTTCGTTTTTAAAAACGTTATATTTTATTTATTAAAAAAAAAAAAAAAAAAAAATTAAGTTTATTATAAATTAAATATTAAAAATATAATAAAAACGAATATATCGCGAATTATATCATATAAATAAAATATATATATTAATATTATATAAAAAAAAAAAAAAAAAAAAAAAAAGATTAATAAAATTTAAATTTATATATATAATTAATTATAAACTCGAAATTATACGCTTTTCGATTAACGTTTAAATAACGATTTTCAAATCTTTTAAACGTTTTTATTAAAAATTTATATATAAAAAATCTTATATTTTTTATCTTTTATTTTTTTAAAAATATAATTTTTTTAATATAATTTAATATACGCTTTTTAATTATATAAAAATTGCGAAATTTATATATATATATATTAATATATATTTTATTTAAATATTTTATTATTTAAATAATTAAGCGATTTTCGAAAAATATTTACGTTTATTTAACGAATTATTTTATTTTTTAATAACATTATAATTATTTATTATATTTACGAAATTATTATATTATTAAAAATACATAAATTTATTTTATAATAATAATTATATAAATTTATAATAAAAAATATTTAAAGTTACGAAAAATCGATTATAAAAAATAAAATACATTTTTTATATATTTTTTTAAATAAGCGCATTTTAATATAAAATTCGTAAATCGTAAATAATTAAACGATAAAATTAATAAAAAAATAAATTTCTCGCTTAATAATCGTAAATCGTAAAACGTAAAATTCGAATTCGAAAAATAAATTAAAAATTAAAAAGTTTAAAAAAAAAAAAAAAATATTAATAAAATAAATATTATAATATAAAGTATTAAATTATAATATTAAAAATTAAAGTGTTTAATTAAATTATCGATATAAATATATAAATAAATAAAATATATATAATATTTTTAATATTATAATTAAAGTTTATATATATAAAAAACATTTATAATTTTATAAATTCGAAGATAATGTTTATAATTATTTTAACGTTAATTTTTATTATTATTAAATTCGATTATTTATTTCGTTATAATAAATTAATTATTATTATTATTCGAAAATTTAAATAAAAAAAATAAAAAAAGAGAGAAAAAATCGTTAAAAGTTAAATAAAAAGCGTAATATTTATATATAAAAATAAAAATAAAAAAGATAAAAACGCATTTAATACGAATTTTTAATATTAAATACATTCGTTTATTGTTACGATTTAAAATGTGATAATAATAATTTTATAAATTTTTGAACTTCGCTTAGTCGATGGCTATTTCAAACTCATGAAATATGACTTTAAGCTTGACGTGGCAAGCTATCGAGCTCGAGGCGCGAACCGCAACAAAAGACAGAGATTCTCACTTCGATCGGCTCTTTCGCAAGATGCGCTTTCCTCTAACGCCGTTATCCATAGCTCCAAAAGTGCCTGCCTGCCACTTGCTTTCAAGCATGAAAGGTGGATAGCTTGTGCGTAACTCCTTCCATTCTGCCAGCCTTCCTCATCTCCTCGCGCGATCTTCGCCAAGGATCAGTTCCGACGGGATCTCTTACGTGTCCACTCCTTTTCGATATTGCACAGCCTCTCGGAGTCAGACGAGGCTGGTGACCGCATTTAGGGCTCAGCAAGTTTAACCTGCATCGAAGCGAATCCTTCGCAACCCTCATAATTAAAGTAATAGGATTCGTTTCAGAATTGTCATGAAACATCGCAATTTTGGCCTAGAAAAGATGTATTCCCTCAGCCTTGGTTACTAAAATTAGTCAAATCCGTTTTCTGAAGGATTGAACATGCATCAAGAAGTGCCTCAGACCTTTATATATGCACGGGCTCCTGATTCTGCAACGCAACCAGCTCGCTACTTCGCCATAAGGTAAGCGTGTGACACCATTTAATTGCTCATCAAGCAGAAAAAATATGTAAGTAGTATGATATAGCAATCGGGGCAATACAGAGTATTATACTATGGGCAATGAAGATTTTAATTAGATGAAGTGTATGTCTGATGGATCTTCGTTTTATTTCTTTTTCGTGCATACTTATAATTTGAATAGTCGCGCGCACTGCCCCGGTCTGGAGCGGAGTACATACATCAAAATGGGATGTACACGTACGAGATCCCGTTCAGACTCAGTCGTTTTCTCTTTTGAGTAGCTGCCACGCATCTATCCGAGACCCTCGGATCATGTTCCAAGTTTAGGCACAATCAAGACTTGAATGTGATACAATCCTAAGATCATAAAACGAAATCACTGCGCCCACAAGGAGTCTCACTACATTTCAGCCCTACCTTATTCACGCACCTGTAATTTCCGTCTACGGCTTCGCCTTTTATCTCTTGTTTCCCTGTTGTTCATTAGCGTTACCTGTTTTCCCCCAAAACTCCGTCCATTATACTACCCTTCACAAAGCGAAATGAAGTATGATTTGGCAAATAATGGCAGAATGCGCTGCTTTCGCCGTACCGCACTTACAAGTGCAATCGCTTTGCCAATTGCCCTTTTCATCTGCTTCAACATATACAACCTGAGAACCGCCAAAACGAGCACTTCACCATCCGCTTTCAAACCTCAGCCCGACCGTTACAACTATTCTTCCACAATGTACACCTCCACGGCATCGAAGGCAACACGACTATCCCCTGCGGAGTTAATGGCACGGCCGCTTCAAACCTCCGGATCGCACGTGCCCAAGCTCTTCCATCAAAGTTGGTCCACTACAGCTCTCCCCGCAAAGTTCGAGCAATGGAGCCGCACATGCAGAGAGATGAACGCAGACTTCGAATGGGTGCTATGGACAGACAAAGATAACCGCCGATTAGTGGAGAGGTACGCCCCGGATTTTCTGCTCAAGTATGACGGGTTGAAGAGCGAGATCTACCGTGCAGATGCAGTCAGAAATTTGTACATGTTTGTATTTGGCGGGTGAGTTTGGTGCACCTTTCCAACGGGTGGAGTAAAACAGTGGGGCGAGCAACTGACGCATTCAGCTGAAGGGTGTATGCTGATCTGGATACCGAATGTCTGCGCCCTTACGAGGCACTATTCATTCAGCATTATACTTCCTTAAGTCCGCAGTCAGATTCAATTAGCCATGCAAATACCATGAACACCTCTACCACCATAGCCGTACCCACCTCTACATCTCCCATTGCCTCATCCACCCCAGACCCAGGGACCGCCTTCCTTGCCCGCATGGGCAATGACTATTCGAAAAAACATAGCATCCCGAACGCGTGGATGGCTTCTACGCCGTCACACCCCTTCTGGCTCCTGCCCCTTAACCTAGTCGCCGCAGGGATCAAACCTTATGGCGACTGGCCTGAAGCAGTAACGGGGCCGGACGCGCTGTTTCACTTGGTCAATAGGTACTTGAAAGAGTATGATGGCGACTATAATGCTGAAGCAAGACTGGATGAATTTTTGCGGAGGAGCGAAATGAAAGGCACATATGTTCGGTTCATGGGCGAGAAGGATCTCGGTGCCAGAGCCGGAATCCAGATGCATCAGATGGTGCTGTTGGGGAGGGAGATGATATTCCCGTATTGGTGGGGCGAGAAACGGCTGGAGAGCGTGTGTAAGGCTGGGGCTGAAGGATTTGATCCCGAAACGTGCAAAGATGTTCTTGATGTGCAGGCGCTGAGCAGTTGGTCTATAACATATTGGAGTCACTCGTGGAAGCAGGAAGGTGGGCATGACGAGGGACAATTGAGCGCGCTGGAGAATTGGATTGGGTTTCCAGGGAGGAAACATTTGAGGAGCGAGAGAAACATGAAAAGAAAGGCACTAGAATGGCTGTGAAAAGAAGAAAGAGAATATGAGAGGAATACAAGGTGGGATATGTCACGATTGGGAGCGCCCAATAAAGGAGCAAGTCTTCCAATGCAAAATTTGTAAACTGTTCGTCTTGTCAAGCGAATTCTAGCGCTGGATAGGTTAATATTGTGAAATGGTGAGTGTAGAATATCATTCAGTATCTAGCGGTGAGGCAATGCGCAAAATCTCGTGGGAAGAATTTGTCGAAGAGCTCAAGAAAGAGGGCGAAAGTTGTGCGCATTGTCGCGGGTCTTGGCATGCCAAGAAAAGCACTAGCTCCATAAGACCGAGATTTACCCGACACAGCCCACAGCTTTGACCAGTGACTCGACACATTTCCCCAGCCCTCGACATCTAATCCCGAATCTTCTTTTCGAGATATGGCAAACGAGTTCGTCGTGCCAATTACAGCAGCCCAGCAGCCTGGTGATCCGAACGACTGTTCTGGCGCTGAGTCTCTTGCTAAACAAGGCATCGAATTATGCACCTCATTTTCTCAACGAAGCAGATGTTATTTTCGTTGGTATGCCATGAGACCATGATGCAATCTTCACGCAAGAAAGCGAATATGGTGCAGGACGCGTATGACAAGATACTGGCAACGTTCAAGCTGGGATGTCTCCTGAAACCAAGCACACAGAAGAGCCCGAAGATTTTGGCCGAGTTCCAGAGCAAGATTCGAATTGGCACAGTGTCAGCAGCAAACAACCCGCGCATCGAAGGGAATCTCTCAATGTGTTCCAGCGCCAGAAAATACGAACTGATGAACCTCGCACATTGTTTCCCCACGAGCGAATCCGGCGATGTCAGGAGTGAACTGCAGAGGCTATTGAGGCTTTACGAGCAGCGGGAATCATACAGCCGTGATCGTATGTCATGACAAGCTTTGAGATGATCCTACTCTAATAACGCCTAGTCTATGATCAGTCTAACTCCTCACCCGTCATATCCAACCCCTAACGATTATGCAACTTCCTCAGCGCCTCCCTCTCCGACAGACGCGCATTCGCAATCCCCAAGTCCCACTTGTGCCACAACCCCCCCAGCGCCCTATCAGCTTCCATCGCAACCGCTGTTGCAACCTTGACCCAGTATGGCCCGTGCCCGGTCAGTCCCTCTGTTTCCGCGATTCGGCGATAGGAACAGCATTCCAAGAATGCCTCGAGGGGGCCGTAGATCATAAGAAAGGCATGGACCATTTCGTGCAGCAGGGTATCCAAGAACTCCTGTATGAGCTCACGAGTCCAGAGCTGCTTGGACATACGTTTGAGCTCTATCAGGATCTCTGGTGGGCCCGAGGACACGTGTCGTCTTTTTTTCTTGGTTCGCCCTTCCCAGCCAGAGTTTGCAGTCGTGTCGTTCACCAATTTGACTACCGTGTATTGGCGTAAGGAGCTAAAAAAGAAATAATCGTCAAAGATTTCGACGAAGAGATCAAGAGGAAGCGGGTAGTCATTAGTACTTCTTCCGAGATCGAATCGGAACTCGTCCCAACGATCTAGTGCTTCTAGCTGGATCTTCTCTAGGCCCTCTCCGTCATTTTCTTGGATCTTTGCCCAGTACTTGGCAAACTCATTAGTCAACTCTTCACACACATACGTCGTCGGCATCAGGCTAGGTTCCAGGCGCTCTCGTGCATCTTTGGAAACACGAGGACGGGGATCCAGACTCGTGAGGTCGTGAAATCTTTGAAACCAGTGCTTCAACAAAGAACGCATGTGATGGTCGACAGGAGGGAATCGAAAGGAGGGGAGTGGTGCGAGACCTGTTCAGGTGGATACTACTCTGACGGCGGCAAGCTCGAGTCTGAGCGATAGTTGCGATCTTGTTCTGACTGTTGGGAAATGCTTTCTAGATGCTTAAATGAACAAGCATTGTGAAGGTGTACTTCAAAATGTGTATAACACATAGCACACAACAGTAGGTGTCAAGACCATTAACACAAGTCGAATTTGGTGCCTTTTGCATCGAGCTTTACAGGAAGGCAAAAAGATCATATGTGTTAAGGACATAGCAGCGTGCGTGTTTCTCTCAATTTCGGTTTCAAATGTGTTGACAATCTATCCGCCAAGTTAGTCACTCATGTTAACAGGATCAGATGCAGGAAGCCGAAGAAGGAATGCAAGACGAGCTTGAACCACAACACAAATACCGCTTGTGTAATATCATAAAGTGTCAAACACCGAGCTAGAAAATTTCCACACTATGCAGAGAAAGATGGTCTAATTCTAATTCACGTCCATGACATGATAAATCTATAAAGTCGCATGAATTCACACATCCATCATGCCCATTTCGCATCATCGATACAACGTGTCTTACACAAACATTTCAAGTAAGCCAAGTCTCTCCCCAAACTTCAACACCATTGCGGTTTTCTCTAACTCTATGGCATCGTCATTGCTTGACAACGACGAATGTGATAATCAAAGTTCAAACAAAGCAATTTCATAAATTCGCCGCCTCTTTAGCTGATTTAGGTCGCAAGATACACTGCTGTGTCATATTGCACAACATCTTCCCACCGTCATCCCATACTTGCATCTCAGTGTAGGTCCTGCCATCACCACCAGTCACAGTGCTCATCTCTCTGAAATTCCACGCGTTCAGGTCGACGTCGTTTTTGAAAATCCTCAGCGCAAAGTCCAAGCTTGACTGTGCCGCCACCTCGTCCAAAGACTGGCCGTTATGCGCAAGCGGCAAGAACGAAGTTCCCATATCGATAACGAATGCAAGAGCCGAGGCGTGTTGCGCTGGTGTGCGCAATGGGTGCTTAGAGCGGAAGTAGTCCGCTGAAGTCTTCGAAGGAAGAGGTAGATGATCTTGCGTTGTAGGAGTACCCTTGGTCACCATTCCTATGAAATTTTGCGTGACGATTCCCTCGGGACATAGACGCCGGTCGAAGAGGCGTTCGTTGAGGCCAAAGACCACTTTGGCCATCTGCACCACTTGTTCGCTGATAAGACCGCGTTCCAGGAGACTCTGGCGATTCTCGGCCTCAGTTTGACAGTCTTCTACAGTACTGTAAGTCATCCTCGGCGGTCTCGAGTACGTAAGCAGAGTAGCGGGCTCAGCGATCTGAAAATCAGCGCTCAGAAACAGACACAGCCGATTCTTCCCATCGTTCTGCTCTTGGCTCATCTCTACATGCCGAGTGGCAAAGGTCCTAGTTGTACGGATCTCGCGAATGGCGCATTGCAATTTGCGGTCAGTGAAGGCGGGGCCAAGGTAGTTCCCTAGTGCTGAATAGAGAAAGAAACCGCAAGGGACCGTTTGGAACGCTGCGTTGACGGCTACGGCGAGGGTGTTTCCACCGAAGGCTTGATCTGCCATACTGCCCATCCTTTGTGGGTTGTGGACGGACTCGAACAGGGTGGGGGTTATCTGCCTTACAGACACCAAATCGGTAACGGTGCTTGCCATGGCGATTACTGAGTGGCGTGTCAAAATTGTCAAGAAACAAAGTACTAGAATCTGCTCTGAACAAAAGGTACGCGACTGAAAGAAGCAGCTATGGTGTTGTAGTGCAAAAAGTGCTGAGAAGAGTGTGAAGGGGTTTCATTGTCCCTTATCTCGAAGCTTCGGCAGTTCTATTTTCGGATGATGTCTCTAATCTTATCTGATGAACTACTCTGGGCTTAGCGTTGAAAAGTATTCCAATCGGAGTCATTTGCTTCATACTTCGCATCTACAGTCGAATACTTGTACTAATATGATTCTGTTCACAGAAGTGAGTTATTGTAGCGAATGTTGATTCTCTTCTTACCAATTGAGGTATGTCAACCCTCAAAGAAGGTCCTCCAAGCGTGAGCGACCGAGTCTACACACTTCGTGAATCGGCTTTCAACGCTGGGTTTCTAATCCTCTATTTCGAATTCAACGCTATCTTCGTTTCTAAACCCCCTCTTCTAAACAGTTTCGGTCTCCTGTGGCCCGACAAGGCTGGCAAGAGCAGGAGGCACCCAAGATCGATTATTGTTCGCTTTTTGCTCAGGCAAATAGCTACCTGAGGAGATATAAGACTCTGTTCGCTTCCTGTTCCGTTACCTTTCCCTACAAATATTATCCTAGGAAGACTTCAGGCAGGGCAGAAAGACCGAAGAACTTCAGCCATTTAGCAGTATGTTGTACACAGGAAAAGTTATGGGTCACGAGAAGGATTCCCCCCCTTTACTCCGCCGATGAAGCACCATCGAGCTTTCGCTCAAAGCAACCCGCCGAGCTGCACAGATTATAGCAGCATTTTTCTCTCTACGGAAATCCAAAGTCGGTTCTGATTAGAGATCAAACGATATCATCATATGCACGGTAACCGATCCGGATCTATGCAACGACTTACAATCTCTAACGCGTTTCTGTGAAACAAACCCTTCCTTGCCACCTCCACTCGAGTTACAATGAGAAGTGTGCTGAATAACGATGTCTTACTATCGTCCCACGACTCTCGACAATGTCTATCACATTTCAGCATCTACACCTCACTTAGTGTCTTAGCATGGAAGCAGCCACCTTCATCAGATCTAGATAGTAATAAGAGCTCCAAACCAGAAGAACTTCAACCCGCCCTCCCCACAACGCTTCAAATCATGAGTCTTAGTCGAACACCTTTTCTGCGAGCCCGAGCACTCACTTGTCTCACTGGACAGACCTTCGATTCACTGCACCATCGCAGCGGACTAGTCGCCTGCTCTGCTCCAATAATTACGGTTGGCCGAAATCTATAATTTTCTCAGGTGGGGTATCACATGCTGAAGAAGAAATCGGCTTGAACAAGACACTGACATTTGAAGTAGAAGCGAGAAGAAAAATGCGACAAACCAAAATCCCTTCAACAATTGGCCGTTCATCACAACGGTGTGCAAATGGCCCTTCCTGAGGCCTCAGAACACGAGTTACTCGCCTTTCCTATATACAGGCTAGCTATACAGCCGACTACCAGGGCCCTAAGCCCCTCAAATCGTGAAGAAGATTTCGAATACTTCAAACTCTCTCTCAATTTATCCCGAATAGCTGGTCTAATGAACCAGAAGATTTACAAAACTTTGTAAAATGGGGCTTTGCAAATAAGTGCTCCAGTCTTTCGAAGACATGCACCTCAATCATTCGACATCGCGGTTATTGGAGCTATCTAGCCATGGATCAAGAAAAAATCTTTTTCTGGCGGGTGCATTCACGGTCTCTTCTGGACATGACCCAAATTCTGCAGCACGTAAAGGGCTTAAAGGGTGATGATGACTGTACCATCAATCCGCGCTGTTGGCATTCCGAGCTGGACCGGTACCACCTTGGCAAACCTGAATGAACGGCGAATAGGAAGGAGGAGCCACAGACAATCGAATGAGCAAGATTCAGGAGGGTCGTGTTATGTATGGGAACACTGAGAGATAAGGGGGAACTATGAGCGTCTCCAGAAAAACGCGAGAGAAAATTAGCATCTTACACGACAATACCGAACAAGCTTTGATGGGACGTACAGAAGCTGAGAGGTATGTTGCGACATTTCACTTCAACTCTCATAGCTGATGATTATGTCGAATTGAATTAAAACATGATTCAAAAGCCAAATGGAACCACCGAGATGTCTGCTGAATTTTGCCAAAGCAAGTCCATTCCTCTGGGATCGATGCGATGATATTCTCATCCATTTCTATACAGCTCTTTGAAATTTGAAACCAAGTGCTTCGTTCAGAATACTGTCCTTAGCGCAGAATCACAGATGCTGAGACGTACAGACATTTCATGGCCGGTTTGTTCGCCTCCAAACATTGATCCACGATCCTAACCGAGTTATTTTGCTCTCCACTCTTCCAGCGCAAAAATTGACTTTTTGTCCCGGTCGACCATCCCCTCTCCCCCATCACCCCTCTACAAACTCCGGACCAAGCCGCTGCAACATCGACAAATTTAACAGAAACCCGTTTCCCCGTCTCCAAATGATATCACTCAGACCTATGCTACATCATAAACCCCGTCCTCTCACCCCCGAATCAACAAAGCATCAATATTAATAATCTCGGACACCCAGCATTCCAAACCCGAACCAGATCAGTAGTCCCGAACGCCAGAAAGATGCTACCGAGGTTGAAAATCAAAGCAAAAGCGTTTCCCGGTGTGGGTTTGTTCCAGGATTGCTCGAGGACTATCGGGATGAGAGGGTTGTTATAGAACTGTCCAAAGACCGAGGTCGTGACCAATCATCTCAGCTACCACAAACTCCACTCAGTCACTGCCCAAAATTCATCCAGTTTCCATCGCATCGAATTCCACCATCCCACCCAGCGCTGCTGGATCTTTAGCTTGCCCCTGGGCAACTGATATCACTCTCTTACAAGTATATTAGGGTCGAAGGTCATCTACCAAACAAGCTTCTTGGTGTCAAGCCATGCGCAATAGAAGTAGTCGAAGGAGTAGGATATGGTATCACAAAAGAGACATGTCAGATCCTAAACTGGCATTTCTTCACGGCGCTGAGCTCGAGACAGAAAAAACAAGTGAGAAATTTCTGACTCGTTCAGTGAGCCGTATCTAAAGATAAAATTGCTCTCAACTCATTGTGAAACGGTGCGATAACCGCGACGAGTAAGCTTATAAATGATCATTCGGAAATCGACCTCCTATCTAATAAGGAGAGTACATTTCCCATTGCAAATACCTTTGACACGACATCTAAAAACTTACTCAGAGGCCTCTTTTTCTTCTACACAGCTGCAAGAGGTGCGGTGTACTCTATTGGCTCCATAAATAGGTTTGATTCTTTGGCATGAACAAACAAGGAGAATGACGTTGCACAAATTCCAGCAAACGCGCTGCATGGGTCCCTTCGTAGAGAAGAGTTGGCTGGTGCTCATGAGCATCGCAATTCTTTGACAGCAGGATTATAAGAGCGTCAGAATGATTGATATGAGCACAGCAAATGGAATAGTTGAGCAGCATCAATCTCCGCGTGGGATGTAAAGTTATCGCTTGATTCGAAAGGACGCGCATTTACGATTTAGCGCACTCTTCTTCGAACAATATGAGCGCGATTTCCGTCTTTAAGCGATGCGAATTCCGATACATCAAACCTGGTTAAAGGAACACAAAACGAACACGATTTTCAGAAGAGTCGTGATGAATCGATGGCCGACTAACAAGAGTTGAAGTATTTCTATCCATGTACTCTAAGTAAGTTGTAGTGGGCGGGAAATTGTAAAAATAGATTGTGCCAAGAGTCAATCTCGTATACAACCCCGAACCAACATTGCCCTAGACGTATGATTGGTGGACTCATCCGTTAGAAGACTGCCAAGGGGACCATTCTAACATCCTTTCTGCCTACCTGCAAATTCAAACTATCGCCTCTAGGACGGGCAGCATGGCGGAGCAGGCTACTTCAACAATCTTCATATAATCATTCCACTTCCTTTCTTTATCCAGACATCGTTGCCACTTGTGCTCCCACCAGCCACTCGTTCCCACGCGCTTTTCCACCCAGTCCGTCCCCTCCCTTCCTTTCGCGTATAAATCTCCCATCTTCAGCACCCCAACCATGGCGCGCCCCTCACGCTCCGCCATGTACGCCGACGACGGCACCTTTCTCTGGAAAGCCATCCTGCGCTTCCTCGCCATCCTCCTCGCCATCGTCGGCATAGGCACCACGGCATGGGCCATGACATCGCAACTGCACAGCCCCAACAGCGACATGGATTCATCATTTTCCAACGACTACGAAAACGACGACTATTTCAACCCCGGGTTCGTATTCTTGCCTTGGCAGTACATCACTCTCGGCCTCTCCATCCTCTGGAACATTGCCAACATCAGTACCCTGCTCGCGCGCAATCGCGCCATCCATCCAGGCGCCAATGTGGCGTGCGATTTGCTACTCTGGCTAGGACTTTTGTTCACGGGCGCGTTTGCGACCATTGGTGCGACTAATTATATCTATTTTAGCGCCTACGACAATGATAGCTTTGATGATGACTCGGGGTTTGGAGGTGGGACGTATAGTAATGGAACGCAGTACGAGTACGCAGCGAACGGGACGACAGTCCCCGCGACGAACCAATGTGGGGGGTTTTCGACGTGTGCTGCAATGGATCAATATATTAGCACTATACAGCATAAAGGAATAGTGATCGCGGTGGGCGCTTCGATGGCTTTTATTGTCTTGTGAGCCTACTTTCTTTCTTTCCTTCCTCCCTTCCCATATCCTCCTCTCTATCCTCAAGCCCTCAGACATCCCTCATGATCGCCACAAATATCCCCTGAAAATGCTAACCCACAGCATCCAAGGCTCTTCCACTTCGCCCTCTTCATCTCCGCCTGCCGCTCCACCAACGACCGCCGACGATCCGTAACCAGCCTCCAAGCGCGCGCCATCACCGCCGAAGCGACCGAAATCGCCCGCCGAATGATCGCCGACATGACCGGTCCGCACGGCGCTTTCATCCCCACGAACCATTCCCAGCACCACGGAGGGAGCTACCAGCCATTACAGCAGAGCGAGGCGGGAGACGTCATGGAGATGAGGCAACGGCAGCCCATGAATCAGCAGCCCGGGTACGATTATCAGCTTGTTCAGCAAGGCGAGGTGGAAGAGGGTCCGGGGGAGCAGGTGTTGGGGGGTGAGGAGGGAGGTCGAAGGCGGTATGAGCAGACGGCTGCGGTAGCGCCGGGGGTGGAATCTTCGTCGAGTGCGGCAAGAAGGGGCAAGCAGAGGGCCGCTAGGGGGCCAGATGAGGAGATCCATCCGGCGTTGAGGGACGATCCGGATGTGATGTCGCACGCAGTATAAGAATTTATACCGAATTCTAGCTGAGAAGGATGCCTTGGGGTTCGGTATTGAGCCTGTGCGTTGGAATTGCATAGCATAGTATAGCATAGCACAGCGAACGCGGCCTACGGGTTGACGTGTAGAGACCATCAGATGCGCCATCCGAGCCCTTCACAGTCTCCAAAAAAAATCACGTTATACTAGTACTAAGATAACAGAACAGAGGCAAGTAAAAAAACATTTCAAAAGCGTCAAGACCATTTCCAAGTACCTCTCAATCTTCCCCTTATCATCTGAACCAAACTCCTCCCAAAATTACCCTTTTCATCTCAGTCCTCAACTCCTTATTTTCCCCCTCACACCCACCCTAGGAACCACCCTCTACCCGCCCCGAACGCCTCAGACAGCCAACCCCACAGCATCAAAGCCCACACCTCGACTTCCAACCTCGACACAGACCTACGAGCCGCCCACTGCCAAGTCGCGATTTCAGAATTGTCGATCTCAGGATATCGCGGCTTCACGGACACGACACCTCGTCGCTTTAACGATACCGATAGTCGCAAACCCCATGCCTGGCTTGACGTAACTTCACGTCAGTCAGCTTTCCCTTGATCAAGAGCACGGAACTCTAGACTCCCCAAAGGCGTCACTGTGGCGCCGCGCGCTTGATGCAGGCTTGCTTGAATATCATACACTTGGCTACTCATACAGAACGTCGATAAACGTGACGCTCGCCGCTAGCGTCAGGATAGCATCGAGAAAAGCGTGCAGATGGACACCATCTGTCTGCCTTCTACGAAAGTGTCGATCTCAATATGCTTCTTGTGCGAGCTGGTACCTCCAGCCCAGACCCAGCGACTTGACTAGGGCGATCGAGCCATGACATTTGCAAGAACCGTCTAAAGAGCCGTGTACGTTGACTGGCGCCTCATGGTCAGATTCCCACGCGTCGCTTCCACATTACGAAACGGTGAATGCTTCGATACGTTTCCTTGCACGCAGTCTTGTACTCGAAGCGGTCAAAACAAACGACGGATTTAAGCGAGGCGCTAATTTATTATTACTATCATTATTTTCTCGTTTCAACATCATTCAATTAATTGTATAATTATTGTCTTTTTAAATAATTGAAATTAAAGTTATATATAATAATTATTTTGATTTAAAAATTTGCGCTTATAATGTCATTATTTCGTCGAAAAATCTTTATTTTCAATAACATTTTAACATTTTTATAATATATTATATATTTATTTAATATAAGCCTTTTTTTTTATTAATTCGTTTTATTCGTATTACGCTATAAATTATATATTTTTTAACGTTAAAATTATTTTTCTATATCATTAAATTTTTTATTTATAATATTTTTATATATACTCGTCGAAATTTAAATTAAAACTTAATAAAAGTTATTTGAGCGTTTCGATTTTATGTGTTTTCAATCACAATATCGTTTCTTTAAATTTATGAATTTTAGCGTTATTTTATATAAATATCGAATTGTATCTCATTTTTTTAAATATTTTATATTAAAGTCGTATATAAAATTTCAAAATTTAATTAATATAATTCGTATTAATAATAAACTTTCGTAAATTATTTTTTATAAAATCTCGTTTTATGAGCTTAATATTTTTAAAAAAATATATATAATTCGTTTATTTAAATATTATAAAATTTATCTTAAATTATAAAAAATTAACGATTTAAATGTTTAAAACTTTAATAATAATTTAAATAATAACGTTCGTCGAATCGTTTAATTATAAATATATAATTTCGTTTATTAATTTTAAATAAATTTTTATTCGTAAAAATAATACGTATTTAATTTTTTATATTTTAATATAAATATGCTCGTATTTATTTAAACTTTTTTCGTTTATTAATTTATAATACGAAAAATATAAAATATAAAATATATTATTAAAAGTTAACTTTGCGAAAAGCGCGTCGAATAATGAATATAAAAATAATAATTTTCAATTTTTCGACGATTTATAAATACGATATACGTTTATTATTTAAAAAACTTATAATTATATATATAAGTTATCGTAAATTTTAAGCGTTAATTTTTGATAACGTTTTTAAATAAAATTTCGATTGTGTCGCGTTTTTTTAAATTTGAGAGTTTTTCGTATAATTAATATAAATACGTTAATATTTTAATAAATTTATGTGATTGTTTAATTTTTTATTACATTATAATTAATGATGTGTTTGCGTTATAAAGTCGTTAAATGCTTATCGAATATGTAAGAATTCATTTTGTGAGTGGGTTATAAAAAGAATGGTGGGGAAAACGCGAAAAATCGCGTAAATCCGTCATTTGTTTTGACGCGTTCTAGTACTCCTTCAAAATTAACCGCATTTTCAGGAGCGAGATTCTCCATGGGACTGATTCAAGGCCGAAAGCCCCATGATAAGTCAGCGGTCAAACTCTGGCGCGCGGGGTATTGACGAAAGGCGCAACATCCCCAACAGTGCTTCTCAGGCGTCGCTTCCACTCAAGCATCACGAGTGCGAATTTCGACGATTTCGGGATCAAGCAATAAGGCGGGTGCTTTTTGCAAGGAATAGCGTGGTACTTAGATGCCCTCGAGAGTTGGGGAAATAATCAAGATATTGAGATCAACGACCGAGGATTCTAATGATCCAAATCGCCAGCTCAAGGTGTCCCAGGATTACGGGCACGACTTAGTTTTGTGACGCAGCACGTCACCACAGTCATTGACAGACGCAAGCCATGGCGCTCAGAATCCGCCACTTCGGTTTTGCTGGCGGCACTTCTTCCTGACGTGCTCGCCCTTTGATCAAGAAAAGTTCAGAACTTCTCAGTGACAGCAAGCGTGACTGTTATCCTTTTTGTCGAGAACTTCATGTCATCGATATCATCCTGATGGAACTCTTTCTCCTTTTCTCTGGCCATTCAAGACTCCGGAAGACGGAGAAAATGACATAGAACTTTGTGCCCTCGGCATCAATCCCTGCCACAATCACGGAAGCCTTTATGCTCCAAAACCCACGGTTATAAAAACATCAAACTGCAATCGCGACTGCTGTTCAAAAGCTCGCAATTCCACGAATGACTTTTTATTGGCAATTCCCTTCTCCTTCCCTCATGGCTTGCCTTATGGGGCTGCCCCAACTTCGCAGCCTTCTCACTCTGGCACTCTAGATATCGTCCTTCCATCTCACCGTTCTTATCCCAGTTGCCCGGGAACAACTTTTTGTTTCAGATGAATGCAGCCCTCCAGGGCGTCATTAGTCTTGTTACTGCCGCACTTAACGCCGCCGCATCCGTCAACGGGGTTCCGTGCTCCTACTTCTTCTCCTCCCATCTCATCACCGCTAACGCAATATCCAGCGTTTACAAGCGCCTTGCAGCCAGCATGGGCCCGAGATCCTCGAGGTAGTCCTCTCCTGCACGAACACCAAAAGCCAATGCACCACACCACAAGGCTCCCCTCCCGCTTTTATCCCACAGGTGTGTTGCCACTACCTCCTGGGCACAGCGGTCTCTCCGTTTCAGTCATTTCTTCCCAGACCTTAGCATTATCTCGCCGACCTCCCATACCCTGCAGCAATACCCCTGGAACTCCTGGCGTAATCTTCCAGGGTTCCTCCATGCTGTGCGAACTGGTGCATTTGGATGTTATGAGCAAGCTTGGCGTGGTTATTGGCGACGTGGCCTCGGAATACAAATCATCAGCTGTGCATACTACGCTACCACAGGGAATGATAATTGCCTTAAATGCGAAGACAGATAAACGCAAGGCTAGTTTTGCTTGGCGCTTGGACCTTGCTGCACCAACGTGGCGAGCCGGGACGTGCTTTCAGAAATTCCTGGTTGCTACTTCGACGTCAGGTATTAATGTTCTGGCCAGGGATTACCGGAGCGTTGATAGTTGCAGCGTATCTGAGGCAATGTTTTTTGGAATTTGCTCTTGTTTCTCATTTAGCGGCAGCGTGGTTCACGGTCGCAGGGGAGTTTTTTAAAGCGTCGCTCAGTTCCCATACTTTGCGCCCCCGCCAATCTAGGTCCTGCTCAAGTTTCATATCCACACAAAATACCTTATTTCTCTCAACGATTCGCTTTCTGAACGTGACGCAAATTCGATGCTGGGACTTCAGTGGCAAGTAGAATCGGTCCGCTCCTGCTTTACGCCCAATCAAGGGGTCAAGGTGATTCTCTTTCAAATTTTCCAGATCAGGCTCTAATATTTCTATCAAGGTTTTGGGGGGCGATAGGAAAACAACGTCGATACTTGGCGCGACATCAAATCCGGTCACAATCACGGCAAAAGTCTCCTTGTCTTCTACTTGGAACATAAATGCCGCTATCGACCGGTCGTTGTGGAAATTGAATCTGAACTCCTGTTGGCCATGTCGGGGTAAATTCCGTGAGGCTATCTCATCCGTACGCACGTCCCTGGTCCGATAGGTTATTGGCCGATCTGACACGAAGGAAGCATGCGGCGCGTATATTTCTGTCAAGCGAAAGACCCTGTCTACTTGGAACACAACGCTCTGCTGCTTCTTAATGGAGGAATTGGTTGCAGACGCATACTCCGTATAGTCTAATAAAACTTTCAATGTACGGTGGATAAACTGTGTTTTGTCCCTAGGCTCGCGACCACGTAGAAAACTTACTTCCTCAAGATGTCCTGGGGATGATCTCACATACCGCGATGAACCAAATCTCACTTCGATGGCGAGATATGTATCGCTGGATCCCGCAAGCACGCAATTCAATGTAACGAGGGTAGTTTTTTCTTTTGAGTCTGTTGTTGGAACCGACCCAATCAACGACAATAGATTTTTGGTCACTACAGGTGGGGCGCCATAGGGATGCTCATTTCCAACGCACTGAATGTCTCCCGAGTCGGCAAAGGCCGCGGGAGAGCGCGCGAACATTCCACTTGATGAGAGGCCTGCATCTCTCCAGGCGAAGATGGATTCATCATCGTCTTTAGATTGCATAATTTCGTACTGGAGCCTCATGAACGCCTTGCGCCCTTCGCCGTAAAGCAAAGGCATGTTTATCTCGAACAATCCCATAAGGCAGTACGCGATGTCCTCGACGCGCGTAGTTTTTCTGTTCGAAGCCCATGACATCTTCGTTGCGATGCTGGAGTCCTTGGGTCTGATCATAGCCTCATATGTCATGCCAGTCGCACGCGAAATATGTGCTCTCAGGCTCCACCGAGTCCCGATCTCAACCCAGTTGTTATCGTAGAATACCACGGTACTTGGCGCTAGCAGTTCTTGAAGTGTCCAGCCTCTTGTGAACCATCGGCTCCATTGAAACTTCTCTTGAGACGCAGTGGAAACATCGGTCATATAAACATAGCAGACCTGGGCTTCCTCGTACCATCGATACATGGAGTTGATGGCTTCGGATAATTCGGCGCTGCTGGTCTTGTCTATGCAGCAAGTGTCAACCCAGACATAGTTCCAGCCCTCCGAGGCTGCCAGGTTACAGCATCGACTTATTTTGGTGTATCCTGGTAAGCAGCCTGACTCTACAGCTAGCCGTGCCAAGGTTGTTGCTGATGGAATTGGGTGCACAGTGTCGGACAGGTCTGATGCTGGGATTGACGCTGCTTTGTCCACGACCTGGAATGAGACTTCCCCTTCCTCCCAGGTGTGGGAGAGGATGGCGTAGTCTGGTATCTCATCGTCGTGGAATTCGCGAAGCTTCAAAGTTGAAGTGTCGAGGAGGCGCATTATTACTGTTACTGTCGACAAGGAACGATGGAAAAGCTTGCTTTACCTTACGGAATGGCAAAGCTCTTTCCCACTTTCCCGCTTTCTCGTGTCTCGTGCCAAGTGCCAAGTGCCAAGCCTCCTACACGAGACTAGCCCACGCTAATGGGAATGCGGCTAGCCTGTGAGTGCTCGAACCAAGCTCCCAATTTCTCTCAGGCTAAAGATTATAATGCGAAGAATTCGTAATAAATAGAAAGGATGATGGAATCTATAAAGTAAAAGGATTTTTTTAACAAGAATCTCCGTTAAGCATTATTAACTATATATTAAATAGTTTAAATAGTCTCTTAATAGCATTTTTCTTCTCATATCGACAAATAAATAAAAGTCTTATTAACATTTTTAGCATTAACATAAATCTTTTTATTTTAAATATATAATTCGAAGCATCGATATTAGAAAATTCTTTTCGAAAAATGTTTCGAAGAATGTTTTATAACATTTAAATCGTAATATAATAAACATTTTTCGTAGTAAAAAAATAGCAAATTTCGAAAAAAAAATATCGAAAACTTTTAAAAATTTTATCGAAAGATTTCTTAAATGTTTTCGAAATAAAGATTAAAAACTTTTTTAACTATTATTATAATAAGATAAGACGTTTTAAAAATATATTATATAAATATAAATAAACGATTTCTTTATATCGATTTAAAGTTATTATCATCGTAACATAATTTATAAAAAAAAAAAGTTTTAAATGTTTCTCGCATGTAACTCGAGCGTAGCATATTTAATATTTAAAATTATTAAATAAATAAGACGATTCTTTTGAAAACACTAGCAGAGAAAAGTATAAAAGTTATTTTTATTAAAATCGTTAAATCGTTTACTACTATAATAAAGATAAAAATAATAAATTTAATAAATATTTAATATAAGAAACGAACTTTTTTAAATAATTATTAGAAAAAACGTTTTTAATCTTTTTTTCATTAAATTATAAAATTCGTCGTAATTATTTATACGAAACGAGTCTCGCTAACGTATTTTAAGTTTTTCGATATTTTCTTAATATAATAATATTAAATTCTCGATATAATATATTATTAAACGAATTTTATAATTATAACGAATTAATTCTCGATTTTTTTTTCGATTCGAAACTTTTAAAAAAATATTCTAAACTTTTGCTTTATAAAAATATTTTTTTAAAACTTTAATATAATAAATAAAGTTATTTATTTTTATTATTTAAATACGAATACTTTTTTTAAATTATATTAAAAGTTTAATAATCGTAATAAAGATTTTTTATATCGAATTAAAAAATATAAAATTTGATAAATAATTAAAATAAGCGATGATTTTAATATTGAATTTTTTTTTCTTTAATTAATCGCTAATCTTATTTTAAATAAATTAAAAAAAAAATCGTAATATTTTCTTAAATAGTTTATTATATATTTTAATTATTTTTATATTTTTTAAATAATTTCAGAAATTATAATAAATAATCATTTTTTCATTTCGAAAATATTTTCGAAATTTCTTATTATCGAAGTTTTAATTTAGTTTATTATAATAATATTTTATATATGATTCGATTTAATATAAAGAAAAATTTTAAGATATTAAATTATATTTTCTATATTAATTATTTTAATAGCGAACGAGATAACGAATTAATTTATATAATAAATTAATATTAATATATAAAACATATTAATTTTAATAATTTTAAGCGATTCGATAAAATTTACATTTATAAATTAAAACGAAAATGCGATTTTTATAAAATTCAAAAATTGAAATCGTGTAATAAAATTATATTTAACACAATTTAAATATTTAATAATATATTTTTCGACGTTTTAAAATTATTCGAATTATAATATTTATTTTATAATCGTATTAAAATATTAATTTTTATTTAATAATCGTTTTAATTATATATTTTTTCGAGAATTATTAAAACTTTTTCTTTCGAAACGTAAAATAAATAATAACTATTTTAATAAATTTATAAAACATTTATTATTAAACGATAATTAAAAAAATTCGAAATAAGTTAATAAATAATTTTTTTAAATGATTTATAAAAAAATTATAAATATTATTAAATTAAATGAAAGTTGTTATGAGCGTATTTTATTTAACTTTATTATTTATTTAACTTTATCGAATTTATCGATTTTAGCGAGATTTAAAAACTTATATATAAGTTTTTCTCTTTTATATATAATTTTTTAAATTTATTATTTTCGTTATATACACTTATATAATTTTAAATTTTATATTAATTTTAATATTATAATAAGTTTTTTTTTATATATTTATTCAACGAAGAAAATTAACGAGTTTTTTATTATTACTCGAAATAAGCAATCGAGTTTAATAAAAAATACGTTAAGTTTTTTTATTATATAAACATCTCACATTCAAAAAATATTTACATCGCAATTTACATTATTCGAAAGAATATATATCACATTATTTAAGTTTTTAACGACGATTCAAATCGCTTAAAAACAAGTTTTTAATATTAAATATAAAAAACTTTTCTTTATTCGCATTATACTCACTTAAATTCATCGTTATTTTATTAACATTCGACGAAATTTTATATTATCGAAAGAATAATATTTAAAACATTTATATTTTTTATAACGACTCAATTAATTCAAAAACGAGTCTGCTATCACTTTTACAAAAAAACACATTTTCAATATCGAGAAATCTCAACATTATAATCGCAACGCATATTATAATAACATTTACCTTCGTTATAAAAAGTATAACGTTTCATAAATTCGATTTAATAACATTTATTCACGTTGAAAACTTGACACTTTATTCGAAAAAACATCGAAATTTTTATATAACATATTATAAATTTTCCTTAATCAAATCTTATATCAACATTAAAATATGTTTTTTTATAACGACGATTTATATATCGCGATTAGCTTTATCTTATATACGAAGATTTATATATTTATTATTCGTTTTTTAATTCGTCACGATTACGTATATTATAAATATAACGTTTTTTATTTATTAAAAACCTTTATTAACGATTTTAAAAAAATTAATCGAAGAAATAATTTATAAATTAAAAATCACAAAATCAAAAATTATATAATAAATTTACATTTTCTCTTTCGTTTTCGTTATAAAATCTTAAAGCGCTGAAAATATATTAATAATTTTAATAATAAAAAAATCAATCAAAGAATCGATCTTTAAATTAAAAGTTATAAAATTAAAAATTATTTAATAACATTATATATTCTTTTTCGTTTTCGTTACGAAATCTTTAAGCGTTAAAATAATCTTTTAAAATGCATAAATAATTATTTAAATTTATATTTAATTTTAAATTATCAAATTTATTTATTTTTAATAATATCGATAAATTCAAATTCGAGAATTGAAAGTTACGAATTTAAGATAAGTTTTTTTTTAATAAAAATCATTATTTTATTAACGCATTTTGAATTAATTATGTTATATCGCGATTTGATAAAAAGATAAGCGAGTATATAATATTTAAACGTCGAGATTTCATTATAAATTTTAATATTATTATTTAAAACGTTTTAAATTAATTCAACGATTTTTATAAAACATCGTTATATCTTTTATAAAAAATAAATGTTTATATTTATAAAGAATTTAAACAAAAAGCGAATTAATTATTTTTTAAATTTTATATAAAATTTATAAAATATATCGTTAAAAATTAATCGAAACGATAATTAATAAAATGTTTAAAAAATAACATTATTAAATAATTACGAAAAATATATATAATAATAAGCATCGAATAAGATTTAACATTTATATAATATAAAAATTATTTAACACGTATAAATTTTTATTAATAATTTAATTTAAAGAAAAAAGTTATTAAAAAATCGAATATATTCGTTAAATAATACGTTGAAATAAGATTTGAAATTATATATAAAAATATAACAAATACGTCATTATTTTTCGTTTTGATTTAAAAAAATATTAACGTTGAGAAAATTAGCTTCGCAGTTAAAAGTAAAGTTATATATTAATTAAATTTATTAACATTTAATCTCGTTAAAAGATTAAATATCGTTAAAATAATATACGATTTAACTTCGAAAACTTAAATTCGTGATTTTTAATTATTATTATATATTATTATTAATAATAAAAGAAATATAATATAGCGTATTTTTAGCATTTTATGCGATTAATTAATTAATATACAATTCGATAAAATCTCGAATATATTATTTTTAAACGATTTAAATTCATTTTATATTTAAAAAATACGTTCGATTATTATTAAAGACGATTATTTAAAAGTTTATTAAGTAATAATAATAACGTTATATAAAATTTATTAAATATAACGTTTTTATTAATATATATATAAACGATATTTGAAAGCATATTATATCGTTAAAAAATTTCATTATTTGACGATTTTTTTTTATTCGAAAATTAGATTTATATATTTATTTTATAATTAAATGTTTATATAATTACAATTTTTTTATTTTTTTATTAAATGTTTTTAAAATTAAAGTTTTATAATATTATAATAACGTATTCGCGACGAGCGACTTATTAAATCTTTAAAATAAATTATCGTCGTGATCGTCGAAAAAGAATATTATTAAAATATTAAAAAGTTTTATTTTTATTAATTTTTCGATTTTTAATTACGAGATTTTTCTTAATTATAAAATTACATTATTCGAAAAAATATTATTTAAAATATTTAAGTTTTTAACGATATTTTAAACGAATAAGAAACGAATGTTTTAAATTATTTTAAAGATATTTTTCTTCGCTTCGCTTAGCTCTTCAACTCGTTTTATTTCGTTTTAAAATAACTTTATAACGAGACAAATTATTATTTCATTAAAATATCATTATTCGAAAGATTATATTTAATATCGTACATCTTTTTTACGGCGAGTTAAACGATTAAGAAACGATATCGTTATCGTTTATATAAGAAAACACGTTTTTAACATTAAAGATTTTAACATTATATCAAAACACATTAAGTTTTCACATTTAAAAAAAACAAAAAAACACATTTAAAATAATCGTATTTACGTTTATCATCTTTTAAAATTAAATTTTTATTTTTGTTTTAATATAGCACGTTAAAAGAAAGAAAGTGTTATCGTTATATTTTTTTTATTCGAAATCGCATATCTTTTAATAAAGAAGTAATATCTTTTTTATCTTAAACGTATTTTTATAATATTAAAATTTCAAAGATTTCTTTATCGTTGTTTTATTAATATTAATCTTTTCATTAAGTTATTAATTCGATTTATCGTTATATTTATTTTACAAAAAAATTATATTTCATAAAAAATTATTATCTCTTTTTTTCGAAAGTCGTTTTCATAATATTAAATTATTAAAGATTTTTTTAGTATTGCTTTATTAAATTCGAAAAGTTTTTTTTTATTAATCTCTTTATTAAATTATCGATTTATTATATTAATTATAATATTTTACGAAAAACGATTCGCTATTTTTATCGCATAATTATATACCTCACTTATATTATAATTTAAATAAATTTATAAAACACGTTAATCGCTTATTTAAATGTTTCATTATTTTATCGATTTAAGCATTAATAATTAAATAATTATATACGATAAATTCTTTTGCAATTATTATAAAAAAGTATTTAACTTTAAAAACAAGTTTTATAATTATATTCGAAGTCGCGAATGTTAAAAGTTAATATTTATTTTCGCTATTAAAAGTATTGCGATTCATAAATTTAATTTAACGTAATTTTCTATTTTTAAAAAAAACATTATAAGCGATATAAACATCGCTTTTAAAAAGACGAAAATAAAATATTTTACGCATATTATAATAGCATTTACTTTCGTTATAAAAAGTATATCATTTTATAAACTTAATTTATTAATACTCACTTACGTTGAAAACACTTTTTTGAAAACATTAATTATTTTATCGATAACTTCGTCTCTTACATATCGAGTTATTTTATTATTTTTATTTATTTATTAAACGATAAAATTATATCTTATAATCGTTAATTTATATATACGTTATACTTTATTAAATAAATTTCGATATATTATAAACTTTAAAATTATACTTTTTACGTTTATAATTTAAAATTTATACGAGAAATTTTATAATAAAAAGAAATTAATTGTTTTTACATTAAATAAAATCTTTAATTCTTTAATTAATTAGAATATAATATTCGATTATCAAAAATCTCGTTTTAAATGTTTAAATTCGATCGTTAAAATCTCATTTTTCGTCGCTATAAAATCGAGTATTTAAATATTTATCACGTAATTATTCGATTATATAAAATTTATAAAATATAACACTTTTATTAATATATATATAAACGATGTTCGAAAGTATATTATATCGTTAATTGATCTCGCTATCGTCGTTAAAACTTTTAAACGATATCGTATTTTAATATTTTAATAAAAAAAGTTATCGAAAGATTCACATTAAGTTATATAATATTTAAATAAAGTTGAACGTTTACGACTCGAAATTATTCGAATTAATTATATTATATTATTTTATAATTTATTTCGTAGTTGCGATATCGAATTTAAAAGAATTATTATATTATTAAAATATCGAATTGCGTTTGTGATTATCATTTGCTCATTTTTATATCGATTTTCTTTATTTTTAAAGCTTTATAACGTTATAATATTAAACTCGCGACGAGACTATTAGCGAACGTTGTAAATATAACATTATCATTATTATCGTCGTCGAAGAAAAAAACGATATTAAAATATCAAAATTGTTTTATTTAAATTGATTTTCTTAGTATATATATATAGTGATTCTTTTATATAAAAATTATATATAATTTTTATTAACGTTATCGATAAAAAAGATTTATATCGATTTATAGCGATAAAGATTATTATTACTCGAAGAGAAAAATAATGTTACGAGCGTATTTTACTTAATTTTATTATATATTTAACTTTATTAAGTCTATCGACTTTAGCGTAATTTAAAGATTTATATATAAATCTCTTTTTTTTATATATAGTTTTCTAATTTTATTATTCTCGTTATATACACTTATATAATTTTAAACTTTATATTAATTTTAATAAAAGTTTTATAAACTTTTTTTTATAAATTATTCGATATAATATTAAGCGTTAATATAAATAAATTATTTATAATATAATATTTTCGTATTTTAAATTAATTTAAAAAGTTTAACGATTTAAAAAGTTCGTCGAATTTATTTTTCTTATTTTTTTAAATTTAGCGAAAGTCTTTAAAAGTAATTTTTATTTAAATATAAATAATAACTTTATAACGAAATAACTTTTATTATAAAATAAGATTTTAAAAAAAGCATTTATTATCTTATTACGCGAGTTAAAATTATATTATATATTTAATTTTAATTTTCGAAATTAATTTATTTAATAATCGTATATTTTTTCGTTAAAAATTAAATTCAAAAAATAAATTAAAGATTTATAATTAATATAAATAATAATTAAAAAATATAAATGTTTATATAAATATTTATATTTAATAACGAACATTATTATAATATAAAAAATTTTTAATAAATAAAGTATTTTTATTTAATAAACGCGAACTTAAATATAAAAAAATTATAAATTATCGAAACTTTTATTATTTTAATATTTATAATATTAATATTTTTAAAAAATTTAAATTATATAATAATAAAATCGATTTCGAATTTAAAAGTATTAATATAAAAATGTATAAAAAAACGTAAATCGATGTGATATATATTTACTTAAATAATATTTTTAAATTTAATAATTTTGAAAAAAAATTATTTTAAAATATTTTAATATTATATTATTTTATTTTATTAATTAATCGAATTTAAAAATGAAAAAAATTAATGAAATTTTTAATTTATCGTTTAACAATTTTTATTTTATTAAAAAATTATTGTATGTTAAATTAATTTAAAAAGATAAATTATTTAATTATTTTAGTAATTCGTTTTTAAAATTTTCGTATTACTTTATTAACAAAATAAATTATTTTTAAAATAATAATTTTAAAATAATAATTTTAAAAGCGAATAAATAAAGCTTTTTAAAAAAAAGTTTAAAATATATTTATTTCATTTTTGAAAAAAATAATATCGTAAAAATTCGTATTATTTTTCAAAATTAATAAATTTTTCGAAGAAATCGTCGATATAAAAATTTAATATAAAAAATTTATTAAAATTTTACGAATATAACAATAAAGATTTTTTAATAAAAGACGAAAAAGTTTCGAAAATATAATATATAAATTTTATTATCGTAAATTTTATTAATTTTTATTTTTATTATATTTTTATAAATTATATTTATTTTATTTTTAAAATTATAAAGATAAAATAATGTCGATTTTTTAAATATAACGAAATAATAAAATAAACGTACTTGAAATTTATTATAAAAAAATATTAATATTTTAAATTAAAAAAATTATTATATATTTTAAAAGAGAATATAAAATATACTTTAAAAATAATTTAAAAATAATCGAATATAATTTTAAATTCATTTTTAAATTTAAAATTTTCGATTTTATCGATAATAATAACTTTAATATTTTATTAAATCCTTTTTTAATTAATTTATAAACATTTTCTTTAATGTTATTTTCGATAATTTTACGAAATCATTATTTAATATACGTCGATCTTTTTTTGTACTTATATTAAAAATTAATTTAATTTTTAATTTAATATATATTTAATAAATAATATAATCGATATAAAAAAGATTTTCAAAATTCGTATTATTTAAATATTAATAAAAATAAAATAAATATAACATTTTATATTTAATTATTTTCGTAAAAATAAAATTTTGTAATATAAAACTTATCGAAAAAGTTTATTTTTTTGATACTTTAATAAAAGTGTTTAATTTAATAAAAACACGATTCACACGTTTATTTAAATAAAGATTTAATTTGTTAAAAATAAAATGCTTTAAATTAATATAAAAATGAAATTTTTCTAACAGATTAAAAGCATTATTCGATTAATTAAAACGATTAATTATCTTTTCGAAAAAGATTTCGAAGATTTCTTTAAAGAATTTTTTAAAAAAACATTTTTTTAATTAATTTCTTATTTTAATAATAAAGAAAATAAATATTTTAACATTTTAAAATTATATTAACAAAAACTCAATAAGGTTTTTTTAAAAAGATTCGTTTTCGATATCGAAAAGATCATTTTATTTACTATTGAAACTTTTCGAATTCGAGAAATTTGATTTTTCTTTAATGATTCTTTCGAGCATAATTATAATATTATTAAATTAAAAAATCGTATAAAAAATGTAAAAAACTTGATTTAAAATTATTATAATAGAAAAAAATCGAATATAACGCTTCGCTTTTATAATAACGATATTTTAAATTATATTAATAAAAAATTAAATAAATTAAATTTATTAAAATAGTATTAATATTTGCGAATTTTATTAAAAATAAATAAAAAAAAGATATTTAATTTATATTCATTTAAAATTACGTTTATTAAAATAAAAATTAAAAAAAAATAAAGCATTATAATAATCGATATAAATTAAAAAATTTGTTAAAAAATTTAAAGAAAACTTAAATTAAATTAAATAATAAAAGCTTGATTTTTAATTATAAATTTCTTTAAATTACGCTTTTTAAACACTCGAATATAAAAACGCTTAAGTTTTTAATATATAATAAATAATTATATTATTAAATTTATTTATAATATATCGATTTTATTATTTTAAAAAATATAACAAATTAATATAAAAATGTTATATTTTTCAATTAACTTATTAAACATTTTTATTAAAAATTTAAATTCGACTTTTTTATTAATACGTTTTTAACTTTTTCTCTTAAAATGTTTTATAAAAAGTATTTAAAATTATTTAAATTGTTAAAAGAAACAATGTTAATAAAATTTTTAAGGTTATTTAAAAACAAGTTAAAATCATTATTAAAATTACTTTTTTTATTAACGTCGAAGTTTATTTTAATTTTTAATATTAATTTTTCGCATTTTTCGATGCGAGTTTTTTTATTTAAATTAAAACCTTTGTTTAAAAATGTTTTTATTAAAGAAGTTTCTTATTTTATTAAATATATCGAAAAAAACAAGTTAATCATTTTATAATAAAGCGAAAAATTTAATAAATTTAAAAGAATATCGTTTATCGTAAATAAAGACATCGAGAAAATTAGCGAAATAAATCGAAAAATGTTTAAAAAAATGTTAAAATTATACGAATAAATATTATCGTCGAATTTTTAAAATATATTAAAATAAAGTTTATTTAAATAAGATTTTCGAAAATAGTATTTTTTAAATAAAATTATTTTCAAATAAAAGAATTTCATTTTAACAATTTTTAAAAAATATAATTAAAACGTTCGCATTTAATATATAAACGATTATTTTTATTTATATATTTTTATTTACTTTCATTAATTTAAAAATTATTCGATTCGATTCGAATAAAAAGAAAATTCGAAATAAATTAAAAGTTGCGAAAACGATTACTCGAATTCGTATTAAAACCTTCTTCGATATTCTTTCGATTAAGATTTTAAATTAATATAAAATACGATATCGTTTTTTAAATTGTGTTTATAAACAAAAAAAAAATCGAAATAATTATTAATCTTTAAATAAATTTTAATAAATAATTTAAAAAAAAATTAAGTTTTTTATTACTCGAATTTTCGATAGAAAATAAATAATAAAACTATTTATTATTTTAATAAATTTTCTTTATAAAACTTTTATAAAAGCGAAGTTTTTTAAATTTAATATATAATATCTTAAATTTAATATTTTCGTTTAATAATTTTTAAATTTCAAAATTAATACTTTTAATTTTCTTTATTAAATAATAAATATTATATAACGAACGATTTAACGATGTTATTTCTCGAATAATTTTTTTACGAATTTTTTAATTATTTAAATTTCGAATAAATGTTTTAAAAATAATATTAAATATAATTAATTTTAAAAACGTTTACGAAATCGTGTTAAAAGTGAAAATAAAACGATTTTTAACATTAATTATTTATATTAAATTTTTTATTTATTTACAATAAATGATAAATGATTTTACGAATTTTAAAATAAATAAATTAATTTAACGTTAAAAGAAATTTAAGAAATTTTTACAATTTTAATAAAAAAAAAATTATAAATTTTTTTTAAAAAGTGTTCGACGATTATTAAAACAAGATTCGAATTAATTAATATACGAATAATTTCGAAATTTACTTTAATATATTTAATAATATTATTATTAAATAAAATGTTTAAATTTTTTAAATATATATAAAAAGAAATAAGTTTATTAAAGTTTTAATTATTTTTTATTTTATAATTGAATTTAATTTATTATTCAATAAATGAAATATTAATATTAAAAAAAATATTATAAAAAGTAAAAATCGAGCTTGTTTATATATATATTATAATTATTATTTATTTAATAATAGAAAATGTTATAATAACAATTCGAGAAGATTTTTTAAATTAATTTAAAAACGTGTTTTAATAATGAGAAAAGCCTTTAAAATTGTCGACAAAATTGAATTCGATATGACTGAATTCGAGAGAGTTGATATAAAACATCAGATATTTTATAGCGTAACGATGTGCTAATTGTTTCAACAAACTTCGGGTTCTCAGGCGAGGAGTTCTAAGAACTGCCAAGATGCCGTAAAGTAACAATGCCGAGAATTTATTTAAAAAGAGAATCTGGTGACGGTGACTTTGTTAGAAAACTGCTTAAGGATCTTCGAAACAATTAGCAAGGAATTCTTTGAAAAAAACGAGAGTAAATCATTCGATAGAAAGGACAGGTTTCAATAACGACAATGAAGTTAGGAAATGACGACTCAATAGGACAAGAATCAGGGATTACAAACGACAGACAAGAATGTAAAGACTATGATCACTTTACAAGGCCACCAGTAATCTCCCTGATATCGCCAAAGACTATGATGTGAAGAATTCGTAATGGATAGGAAGGATGATGAAATCTATGAAGCAGGAAGATTCTTCTAGCAAGGATCTCCGCCAAGCACTATTAGCTATATATGGGATAGTCTGAGAAGCCTCCCGGTAGCACCTTCCTCCTAGGCTCCTCTCGGGTCTCTCAAATTCTTGAAGCTTCCCTCCGCGCTCCTCCGTTCCTCCACCTCGTCCTTTAACCTCTTCTGATTCAATCAAAACTTTCCTGACTCGGTCTGTCTGTATCTACAAGTCCGCATGTTGGTGGCTTCAATATCAGCGTGCCGCTAGCTCCAAGGGCGCAGGTTAATTCTCGATTCTATTGTCCCATAAGACCATTCTCCGCATGCTTGACTCCGCACTTGTGGAACCTGATTACATGATTGGCCGACTGATATGTTGTAACCGAGATCTTCTGAATACCGTCTCAATTCTTACGGCTCTCAAAGACTCGGTTAGAGACAAAGAAGGCATTTTCACGGAATAAAATCGAACAAGAGGTCCACGCTCCCATTTGTGACCGACATGAGTTCCTGCTGCCATACAATTGGTTTCTCCTTGCTGCATACAGCTTCTTGCATCATACTGGCCACTTTGACCACACAAGCACACCTGGACCAGCCCGGCGGCAGTTGCGATCCCAATTACATAGGGATATCTTATGATTCCGAAGGCGACGCTTTGTTATGAATCTCGTAAGACTGAGTAAGTTGTTGAGAATATGAGCTGATGAGCTCAGATCCAGTCATCGCAGACCAGGGAAATTCGATCCTTCTAACATCTTCCATAGTTGTTGACGAAATTCCGGTATAAGGTTGAAGGCTGGCGATATTGGCACCGCATGTCAGCCTGCATGTCAGCGCGGAAATCCGTGGGATTGTGCTCGGACCCTCGAGGAAACGATTAAGTCATCTTTCCATTGGATCTTTGGCTTATATATACCACGTAGATCACTCTGACTTGAAATGAAATCATCGTCGTCCGTAATCAACGCGTCGCCCGTTTTCTCCGTCTTGATTAGGCCAATTTGTTCGCCGACAGGGTCCAAGGCGCATACCACTGTGCTAGATGAACAGAACGCTTGAAGAAAGGAGATGGATTCATTGCCCGAGGCTGAAAATGAGAGAAGGGTTCGCCTACTAGCGGCCCGTCCAAATAGATACAACGGGGCGCTGACATGAATAATAACTACCTGCCAAATCTGCTTCTTTCGCTCAGACTGAAACCTACAGGATGTTAACATTGAAGAGGAATGAAACTTGGGCACCTTTGAAGATTGGTTATATGATTCATTTAAAAAGGCCCAGAAGGTCAAATTGAAACCCTAGGTTGCCTGTGGTAGCAGGTACGGAATTCAGAAGTCTGAAGTCTGAAGCGATAGGCTGCCTCGCCCACGAGAAGCGAAATAAAGCATGCCAAATATCATCAAAAGTCCTTTTCCTCCAACACCCTAGTTATCATCAGCGCTTATCAAAACCATCAAGAATTATATCCAAACGTCATGAATATGGATCCTGCACGCGAACCAAAAAGCCAATGCGCATACCAGAGACTGCGCGTATTATTAATACAATGTACGTTTGACAAATCCCGCCTACGCCAAAGGTTATTCAGCGCTATAGCTGACCCTTATGTGTAGGCCCTGCTGTCTTTGTTGGAGCCCATGGTGGTAGATGAGGATGCGCGTGCGCCCCGGGGTCTCCTCGGCGATGGACCCCTTGTCCAGGAACGGGGCCTTGAAGTCCACCCAGGACGGTGGGAAGTGCAGTTGGAGGATCGACCCCTTGAGAATAGCCTGGTACGCAGGTGGAGAAAGCCGGGTCCAATTCAAAAATAAAGGAAGGAGGGGCTATCAAGGGCGCGTATGTTTCTCCAGGAGGTACTTCTATGCCAGAAGGAGGACATGGGAGATCCGCGAAATTGAAGACATTGGTTGATTGAGCACCTATGTCTATAGTTGACAGCTCGCCAGGAGCGAATGATGTGGTGATAGGGCCGTAGCCTTGGCCGATTTGGTTACAACCATCGCTAGCCATGATAGATGGGAAGATCGCGTATATGCTTGGGGGTTCTCTATGATCATGACTCAGCTTACTATTCACTACACAGAGAGGGAACGATATACACAGAGAGTCCAGACGGAATAGCCGAGGTTGGGGGACTGGCCAATGAAGCCAGACACGCCGTGTTCTGCGACTCAGTCGGCCAGTAAAAGATGGACACATACTGGACCAATTAGCGAGACTGCATGGATGGAAAGACCGGTGTGACTGACTTGGTAGAATATATTGCAGTTGTATGTTTGGCAGGTAGACGTAGGCGACTCGTTGGAAACAGTACTGGAAGGATCTGCTGGAGGTGCTTCGGTGATTTGGAATGAAACATTCCAATCTCGTGCAGCGATAGGTTGAGCCAAGGGAGATCGCCTATTGTAGCGATCTTTGGGCGACGCAGAACAAGTGGGCGCACATGAGAAGGCTGCGATGCAAGCAAGCACCGCAAGGCTGAGCTTTTCCATTGGTATGGTCTACACCTGCGGTGTTTCACAAGGACTAGATGTGGGAGGAAAGGTAACGTAAAGGAAATCCCTCTCAAATATTTGGGAGGAGTTGGAATATATGCAAGTATCCGTGATCCCTTCATAGATGATAATGAAAGGTAGAAAAGACCGTCTGACGTGAATGGGAAATTGCAAAGGCATAATACATCCCTCTCGGCCTCTTCCCAAAGTGGTTTACACGCAGAAGAGATGAGCAAGGACTTCCTCAGAGCACTCGCAGACGCCCATCGAGATTAGCCGTACGGAAACGGACTGTGGATGCGCAAAAGGAGCGCAATAACGCGTAGTTGGGGGAAGGAAGATGTACTCGGCTTTTAAACGATCCAGTGATCACTTTGCATCTTCTATACCCAGGTGGCACGAGGCATATGACAGGGGATTTTTGCAATGTTGCAATGGACGCAGAGGCAGATATTTTCTGAAACAATCTTGCATGTGAAGAGCCGCCCTCGGTGAAAATCATGATTATGGATTGGTTGGTCCGGTACTATACCTGACTGACGGTACCAAGAGACATAGCTGGGTGGTCAGGAACCATTGCTAAGCCTCAAAAGCACTCCCTCTTTCACGAAAGCGCCCATGAGTGGAAGACGGGGGAAACGAGGCTCAACGTTCCGACCAGATGAGAAAACACGGGGCCAAAACTCTCTGCTAAGGGGACGCCCCTTCTCATGCTTAGACGTGGCACAGCAGGAAACAACTGGGCTGCACAGCTGACGCGCACTTATCATTGGTCCCGGATTGATTCAATGTGGGCGTCCAACTCAGCTTGTGGTGTTTGGGGTGTTTGTGCCTCACAAGGACTTGCAGGAGGATTCGACATGAAACCAGACTGCAGAGGGGCGGAGGGCTGTGCACTCAGCCCAGAACATTGAAAACTTTTGATTTTATTGCTGTCCTTCTCCAGTAGTGCTCTAATACATTGACGGATGCCTGTGATTTAAAGGTGATCTTATCCTTAATTTCAAGTCTTTCGGAAAGGATGGAGAGTTGACAAGGAGTGAAAAAGTTGATGTTGGCACTCACATTCTTGCCAGCCTTACCAGCTCAGCCTTATGATGATGACGACGCCATCAGCCCTACAGCTACTCCCTAGAGCCTCCGGGCCGTCTTCCTCTCCGGCTCCCATTTCCTGGCCTCCATCGCAGTACTGGTAAGATACATTCGTACGTTATACATTCATACATGCAGACATTCATACAAACAGAGTGATTTCGAAGGCTTACTTGCTATCATCGCGCCTCATCATTCTCTCCTCCCCAAGTTTGTATCTATTCATAGCAATTGTACTCTAGGTGCTGACAATCCATCTAATTCTCAAAGGGATGGCGATGATGGCTCTTGGTCTTCATTTACCTTGCGGGTTGGGAACCCAGAGCAAACTGTTCGAGTGCTCATCTCCACCGCCGGCGAAGCCACCTGGGTCGTCCTACCTCAAGGATGCCCACCCGGTACTCCCGGCATCACTTCTTCATTGACATGTTCCCAATCTCGCGGTGAACTCTTTGATCCCTCACTGTCCAAAAACTGGACCAGCTTGGGCAACTACTCCCTGGGTTTGGAAGCAAATCTTGGTTATAATGATCCCGGAAGCTACGGATTGGATACAGTAGCGCTAGGCATGAGTAACGCTAGCGGTGGACCAACGCTACAAGATCAAGTGGTTGCTGGCTTGGTGACCTATGATTTTTATACCGGCCTTTTTGGCTTGGGTGATCAACCGGTGAACCTCACGGCTTCTCAAGACTATAGAAATCTTAGCGACACAATTCCACGTCCAAGCTTCTTAACCACGATGAAGACCCAGAACCTAATTCCAAGTCTGTCTTGGGCCTATACTGCCGGAGCTATCTACCGTGAGTTTTATTTCTCAAGCCGCTTTTGCATCTCATCTATACCAACGCTCCAGATTTTACAAGAGCTTTCTCTGCTTTCCCAATTACTGCGAACAGACATGAGTAGCATGCTCAGTATTTGGAGAGGTTCTGAATAAGCAGATGCTCGAATGCTGCTTCACTCCCTCTTTACCAAGTACTGACTCTTAGCAGAGTTGAAGGGCGGCGTCTTCGGGAGCTTGACATTTGGAGGCTACGATCATTCGAGACTAGTCCCGAACAATGTTACTTTTGATCTCGCTCCGGACATCTCCAGAGACCTGGTCGTTGGTCTGCAATCGATAACTTCGACCGCCGCGAACGGCTCCGCAATATCTTTGCTGCCAAACTCGATCCAGACTTTCATCGACTCAACCTTTCCATTCATCTACCTCCCTCTCGAATCGTGCCAAGCTTTTGAAGAAGCCTTCGATCTAACATGGAATGCTACGGAGGGGTGGTACTTTGTCAATGACACGCTTCATCAGAGCTTGACAGCAAGGAATCCCAACATTACCTTCCAGATCGCAAACTCACAGACAGGTGGGCCTACTGTTGATATCGTCTTGCCATACGCAAGTTTTGATCTTCTTGCTTCTTACCCAACGGTAACCGATGCCACTCGTTATTTCCCGCTACAAAGAGCCACGAACGAGTCTCAGTACACTCTTGGTCGAACCTTCCTGCAAGAAGCGTATGTATCATGTCGTATCAAAACCTTACCGGCTCAAAAGGCTGATCAAGTTGATTCAGATATCTAATCACCAATTATGAGTTCTCTAATTTCTCCGTATCGCAGGCTAGATTTGAAGAAGGCCTCTCCGAAAACCTAGTCGCCCTTCCTTCTGCAGATCCTCCTTCTGTACCAAAATCACATAGTCGCCCCAGCCGCAACTCTATCATAGGAATAAGCATTGGAGTCACAGCATTCCTCACTCTCATCATTTTCCTGTTCTATCTTGCGCAAAAAAGGCGCAGGTACTCTCGAAAGAACGATATGAGTAAGAGCACAGAATCTCCAAGGTTCTCACAGGACCTCAAGCCTGCGAATCTTTCTGCATTACACGAGATCGACAACAACAGCTTTTACGAACATAGGGAGCTCCCTGATAGCGGAAAGGTGGAGCTTCTAGATGGGAATTCGCCGTCAGGGTCTGGCAACGAAATCTCAGAAATGCCTCAGTCTCCTACACCTGCACCACTGTATGAACTTGGAACTAGACATACATCCATTGCGACCTCTACTGGCCACCGACAGAGTGATCGAAATAGATACGCAATCTTTGTCAGAACTGGCATTTCACTGGAAAGTAGCGACAGCTCTGGGGCATTGAAAGAGTCTCCTTGCGTCGAAACAGTGATATCGTCGTCACCAAGACACAAATCACTGAACCTGGACAGACCGTTACCAATGCCGCCTGAGCGGACGTTGGAATATTTGAATCGGGCCCTGCCATCGATTCCGAATTCAGATAGCACACAAATCTCGTCGACAAAGACCAGCTCTTCCAGTCCCATCTCAGCCACGAATGGCATTCATACCCTGTCAAGCAGGAGCTCTGTCACCACGTTTTCCGATTCCGGAACCGCCCCTCCCGATATGTCACTCGACATGATTGGGAAGGACTACGATATGAGCTGGGAATGCCACCGCCGACCGGAGCCTTCGCTCTTGACTTTGTCCTCCAGAGAGGTCATGATAGTACCTGAGGTCACAGGAAGAGAGATGCGTGAGCATCCCTCTCTGAGCTCTCTGTCGACAGAGGTCGAGATAGTAGTTCCACCTCGAGTACCGAAATCGCAGATACTGAGCAGCCCAAGTAGCCGCAAGGGAGAGCCAAGACCACGTGGAAACTTTTTCTAGCCCTTCTTCCTAGACCACACTCAGTACCGTACCTCGACACGGTCGTCGTCGAAACTGCGCATCATTAATGATAATACGATGACTCGGAAGTCCTATCCGATAAGATGGTTCGTCCTTCCCAACTAATATAGCTACTCCGCCTTTCGCCATGAGCCTTGAGCTCGGCTTTTTTCTCACGACGGCAATATCCACACCAGTCACCCAAGCGACATTCGAAAACAAGATCGCACAACCTCCGTTTTTAGGGTCAAGGTCTAGCTATACCCGCTGTTGCAGAAGCCAAGTGTATAGCTACAGGCAATCTTCACCGTGCATTTCGACCTAATCTGAACCTCCTCGATTAATAACGCTCGCCAGATGCTTAATACTCCAGTCATTCACTGTCATCCTCTCCGCCGCGCTCCTCTTACACATTCCAACCCTACCACCCCCAAATCATAATCTCGCCTCTGCATTACACCACCCCAACCGTGCACCTGGATCCATCCCGCCCAGCCCTGACTGTGCGAACGCTGCCAGTGGTATCCTCCATAACATCCCTTCACGCACGTCACAATTTCTCAAGCACCTCGATCCGGCTTCCGCCTCACGGCCAACTAGCGCTACGGCTACGAGTTCTGCTAGTCAATCATGCTTATAGACCCTGGGAAAGTGGACCAGTCATAACCACAGATCTTGTACATTGCGACATGGGAGCTGGCGGGAGAGAGTAAGATTGGGATGCATCCGTGTGGGAGCTGGGGGGTATGACTTTAATCTGCAGAAATGGAGAGGATGTGCGTCGTGTGGTTGAGGAAAGGGGGTTTGTGATAGACGTAGAGGAATTATTAATTCTCGGCTTTGGCGCTATCATGTCCAATGAATGACCTGGATGTGGGTCTGAATTTCTGGTCGCACCGACTCGTGTTTATACCTCAAGGAGATACCCTGGAACGCTACTTTTCTATGTATTTATGTACGTGCTCTGGGCACGAAGGTAGAAGTAGCCTGGGTCTGGTGATGAGCGATTGGAGAGATAGTGGTCCGAGTGCTTAAACAGCCAGGGAGCTAGGGAGCTAAGGAGCTAGGGTGAATTGCTGGCATCTCGCCGGCTAAATAAATTAGGCAGCATGGCTAAGTAAAGGGAAGGCCCGAATTCTCTTGACCGCGGAACGGTACTTAGGAACCTTGTTCGGATGGGATCAACTCTATTGCCTGTATCCCCTTCACCATCCATCAATTACCTGTTATCCTACTCTACTCAGCGACTCTATCCATACTCATACTCCCTGCCCAAATCTACTTGGGACCAAAGCTTCCAACCCTGAGAGACTTTGAGATGACATCGCCAACTTCGCTTTTGGCTGTGCTGAGATCTCGGACGGCCGTCGATTGTGACACTCTTGATGTTGAGGGTAAACCGTCTCAGCGAATCATCATGGGCTTTGACCGCTGACACTTCCGCTCAATCAGTGGCCACTTTGCTGGGACCGTTCCAGGACTGTACCTCGAACCAAGCAAGTTCACCGCGCACGATCTCAGCAGCACGCGATGACTAACGCATGTCTCTGTAGGCGATTGCCTTCAACGAGCTGCAAGAAAGCCAGCATGAAGCACTCCTGCAGAAATCGATTGATCTTGCAAGGCAATTGAGTGGAGATTTTGAAATTATGTCGCTAACGGAACTAGCCATAGAGATATCTGTATGTCTGAATCCCTTTCATGTTGACCGCAAATAGGCTAAGGGTTCAGATGATCAGCTTGTCCTTGCGAATGGCACCTCATATCAAAGGTTTTGTACATGTCCAGACGAATCCCTCTTACTCATACTCGACCGCGAAGACAATCGAGAACGCCAGACGTAAGCAGCTACCTTCGAATGTATGTACGCTCTGCAGCTGAAACTCCGATGCAGGCATTATTGAGTTATTCAGACGCGTAGATCCGAATTTCGACATCTCTCGAGTCTGCATCAAAATCCCAAGTACGTGGGAAGGTCTACAGGCGTGTCGCACCCTTCAGGCGACTGGCGTCACTACGCTAGCGACCACACTCTTCACTCTGGCTCAGGCAGCCATGGCCGCTGAAGTCGGTTGTCATTACATCGCTCCGTATCTCAATGAACTGAGAGTGCAGACCGAGAAAGGGTAGCGACTCATCGATGTTGCTTCACAGATCGTTTGCTAACAGGCAAGCAAAGATACAAAGGAGGCCCACCCCTCTTCGAGCTCTGTGTTTCGGCTCAAAGATACTACAAGCAACATAGCTTCCCGACTCAAGTCCTTCCTGCGAGCCTGACATCCATCAACGAAATTATGCTCCTCGCAGGCGTCGATCACATCACCATCGCTCCGAAGCTCCTCCGTGAACTCGCCTCTACCGAAGTAGACCCTTCGAATACCTCCAATCTGCCATCTCTATTTGACGAGATCAAGACCGGCGCTGATCAAATCCCCCCACGACTGTCCTACGCTGATGACGAAGAGGCCTTTCGAATGGCCATGACGAGGGATGCGAACGGTGCGAATGAAGTAAAATTGATCCAGGTACGTCGAGCAGATTGTAATCAAGCTTCTTTGGATGAAGGCCTAGAGCTAAAGGGGAAACATACATAGGCCATCAACATATTCTGTGACGTGCAACTGAAGATGGAAGCAATGATGAGGGAGCGTGGGGCCGTTTGATCGCACATAGTCATTGTGGATACAGGCATTTGAGAAGCTCGGGGATATGAAGCTTTGGAGACACATAACAGCAAGCGTCAAAGGGTACACGCATGATGTAGGTTTCGCACAGACGTCTACCAAGCATTTCTTATCCCATCATACAAAGCGTGCTTGCATTGCTCAAGCACGTGTCATGCTCATCATCAATAAAAATGCTAAAATCACAATGCATCCACAAGTGACGACCTATTCTGCCAGCATTCGTAGCCGACTCCAGAACATCGTAGAAAATAAAGCATAGACGGCGGACGCACCATGACGAATTTCGCAGTCATGACGTCATCGTGCATCAAAATTTCTCCCGCGTCCAACCTTCCTCCACAACCCACACGCACCAACAAACCCCCAAAACCATGGCCAAAACCGCCCCAATCGGTCTCGCATGGCGATCGAGCACCCTCTTCATCATCAGCACCGTCGGCATCGGTCTCTTCACCGACCTCTTCCTCTACGGCCTCGTCGTGCCCATCCTGCCCTTCATCCTCCGCGACCGCATCTCCCTGCCCCCGGCCCAGATCCAAACCCACGTGTCGAGCCTGCTGGCCGCCTACGCGGGCGCCAGCGTGCTGTTCTCGTTGCCGGCGGGGATCCTCGCGGACCGGCTGCCGACGCGGCAGATGCCGTTCCTGGTCGGGCTGACGGCGCTGCTGCTGGCGACGCTGCTGCTGTTCTTGGGCCAGAGCGTGGCGTTGTTGGCGGTGGCGCGGGTTTTGCAGGGGGTGAGCGCGGCGGTGGTGTGGACGGTTGGGTTGGCGTTGGTGCTGGATACGGTGGGGCCGGAGAATTTGGGGAAGACGATTGGTTCCGTATGTTTTTGCCGCTTAGAATTCCATGATCTTACTTTTTTTTTTTTGACTGGAATAATGTCTAGATCTTCGGCTTCATCTCGATTGGAGAGCTGGCAGCTCCGGTTTTGGGAGGCGTCATTTATAAATCTGCTGGCTATGGAGGTAAGCTGCGATTTCTGCCTCTTTTCTTTATTCCGTTTTGGGACAACTATCTGAATTTCTGCCTACTTGGCATCATCAAATTGGTCTTCTCTTTTGTTGCTCCAAATGCATCTCTTCGAAAAACCCCTACATCGCATCATCAAATTGTTCTTCTCTTTTGCTGCTCCAAATCCGTTTCTTCGAAAACCCTCTATTCCAAAGATGAAAGCCTGAGTCTGAAATCGTGCAGGTGTATTCGGACTAGGTTTCGCCATCCTAGCCGTTGATTTCATCATGAGAATCCTAATCATCGAGAAGAAGACCGCTGCCAAGTATGAGAGCAATGAAAGGGAGGATTCCAACGGCCACGCCTCGCAGCCAGAGCAAGATGGCGAGGATGGACAGGAAGACACCGAGGAGGATCCGCTGATTCGAAAAGAGGAAAGCCAAGAATACAAGATTCCGCCTGATCAACCTAGAGTGATACGCTCGTTCCCAATTCTGTACTGCCTAAAAGACCCACGGCTTCTCACAGCGCTCCTGTTAGCTTTCGTTCAAGCCACTCTCCTCGCAACCTTTGACGCAACGGTCCCAACTGAAGCTCAGGAACTGTTCAACTTCGACTCCCTAAGCGCTGGACTGTTGTTCATAGCACTAGTACTTCCATATCTTGTCCTCGGTCCCGTCGCCGGCTGGACTGTCGATCGTTATGGTCCCAAGCCCGCGGCGGTCATTGGATTCGGATACCTAGTTCCAGTGCTGATTCTGCTCCGTCTGGTCCGCGCAGGCGGGAAATCTCAAATAATCGTCTACTGCGCGATACTTGCCTTGTGCGGACTGGGAATGGGAGTGATCGGGTCACCTTCCATTGTTGAGGCGTCCTATGTCGTTGGGATGTACGACAAGTCGAATCCCGACCTCTTCGGCGCCAACGGTCCTTATGCTCAGCTTTACGGCATCAACTCCATGGTCTTTAGCGCTGGACTGACGGTCGGACCTCTTGTCAGTGGATCGCTCAAGGACGCTATCGGGTATGGAAATATGAATCTCGTGGTGGCTGCTCTGTGTCTGGTCACGGCCATCCTATCTTTCGTCTTCGTGGGTGGGAAGCCTGCTGTATTGAAAAAGTTGCACATATAGGCGTCGGCTGTAAGTCCTGAGCATCTAGCAGCCAGCTCGACAGGGAATACGACAATGACAACACGAGCAAAGACAATCTTGCTCGAAATATTTGCTCAACAGAGGGGGAGTCAATGGCTTCGCTTAAAACTTCTCCAACGCCACAAAACTGCAGGGCAGATGACCACCAGACCTACGACTTTCTGTCCCACAACCGATATTGGGCTTATCCTTACGACCACAGCTGGTGATACAAAAGCAAGAATAGCAAATTCCACAAATAATTCGAGCCGCCACAGTTGTTACCGCAGACATCTGTGCGCCAACAACCTCCGCGACATCCTCCCTTCAAACTGTAGTAAAGCCCGCCCGTACCCCCAATCACCAACCTCCTTCCCCAACCCCCTCACGACCCCACGCATCCACATCCCCCTCAAAACCCCCAACCTACCCATCACCACCCCCCCCCCCCTTACAACCCCCCACCCACCCACCCCCACCCCCCCCCCCCTTTCCCCCCCTACAAAATTCAATCCCTCTCGTAACCGACCACACCACCTTACACCCCCGTTCCCAACGTAGCCAAAACATTTCCATCTCCACCCCATCCCACCCCAACGGTTATCTTTTTGACTGTATAACCGAGAATGAACCGGGGGGCGCTAATAGTATCAGGCTAGGAATGGCTTTGCAGCGGTGATATCCAAGAATAAAGAATATCAGATGAAACATGATAAACCAGCGGAAGCCAAGCTCAAGAACAGCCATTCAAGAAGCAAGGGGAAGCTAGGAACGCAGAGGAAATTTTACCAGATCAGGGGGTCGCAGGCGTCGGAGCCACGAGCACAGCGTACATCATCGCGCCCCGCGGGTCCGGGGGCCCAAAGACAACACAAAAAAAAAGGCCACTGGACAAACAAGCCGAACCGACGCCATTGAAAAAAAAAAGCCAGCCAGTCGGATCAACGAAAAAAAAAAAAAAGGCAAAATATAAATATTCCACCAGATAGAAGAACGTCGATAGATAGATAGATAGATAGATGCCTTGGCGCGCGATTGAGCACATGCTGCACACACAAAAAAAACACGTTTGCGTTGTAAACGCTCAATTCGCTCGTGCATCATTGGACCGATTGCATTGTGGGGGGGCGGGGGGATTGGAACAAGAAGGGATAAATTGAGTGTAAATAGGCGGGGAGTTTGAAGGGAAAAAAAGCAAAGGAAAATGACAGACGGAGCGGAAAGGAAGGGAAGATTGGGGAGGGGAGAAAAAAAATCCCCCTCAGCCATCGAGGATACTGACCGAAGATAAATAGATAGATAAGGTAGATAGATAAGATAGATAGCTTTTAGGGGCGAAAAAAAACGATCGAAAAAGCCCGCGCGAGGAGGGTGTTTCTTGTGTGTGTGCTGATGTAGCCAATTGCGGCACCGAGTCACTTTATCTAGAAGATGGGCCGGTAGTGCGATTGAGGATCTTACTGTGATAATGATATCGCTGGATTTGATCAAAGAAAGAAAGAAGGAAAGAAAGAAAGAAAAAAAGAAAGAAAGAAAGAAAGAAAGAAAGAAAGAAAGAAATGCGAGTCAAGCTCACGGTGCCACAAGGCTATGTATGTATGAATGTATGTATGTATGTATGTATGTGCGGATTTGAGTTGGGAGCAGCAAGATATAAGAAGATGAAGGGAGAAGGAGAAGGAGAGAAGTGGCAACGGGGGATTTTTAAAAACATGATATCGTAGTTGAGAAAATCTATAGTGCTTTTAACCAAAATCACCTCGCAGGAGCCACGGTATCCAAAATGTCTCCGCAACAACCCAGATTATCCCTTCCAGATTCTCTCTCATCAATCCAAAACGCCCCCAAACAGACCCAAAAGCTGGAGATGTCTACCATATTTCTTCCGTAGGAGCCATCTTTAGAAGTCCTTCATATTGCTTATATAGAGATGGAGAGACCCTTTGTTTGCTGGGGGTCTAGGAAAATCGAATGAAAACCAAAGCCGCTGGAAAAAGCTAAGGAGCTTTCTCTCTCTCTCTCTTCGCACTCAAGTGTCAGATCTTGAGAGGTTGAGAAGCACCAACTGGTTCCCCATACATCCATTCCTCACTCGAGGAAAGTGAAGAGGTTGGTGTGGATGATGCTCATGGCGCGATCGGCATCGCGCTGATCGACGACGCAGGAGATATTGATCTCGCTCGCTCCTGCTCGCTATCAATCAGCGCCATACAACCGTCGCTAGAAACCGGGTGGGTTGGGCAGAAAGAAAAAAGGGCGCGCGGAAGGGGGGGGGGGGACAATATCAACCTTGCGAGATCATTTCGATATTGATATTATGTTTCCCCAGCACGCTAAGCATGGCCCCGGATATGCCCACCATGTTCTTCATCTCCTGGCCCACGAGGCTCACAATCGCCATCTCATCCACCAGCTCCACCGCTCCCAGCCGTGCCAACTCGTCCACAGCTCCCCCGAGGTCGGCATCTACAATCTGTCTGCCCTCGCCGTCTCCACGGACGAGTTCGCGATGACAGTAGAACGCCATGGAGACGTTGACTTCGGAGCTGGCGATGAGGTCGACGGAGAGCCGCCATTTGTCTAGGATCGCGAATGTGCGTTCCAAGAAGCCGCGCGAGGAGGTGCGTTTGTTGGAGCGGAGATTGATGACCAGGATGCGGTTCTTCACCGTTACGGCTGTAGGGCGTTTTGCGCGGTTGGTATGGGTGCTGCTGATGCCGCGTTTTCGGGAGCGGAATGCGGGTGGTGTGGGAAGGCGCGGAGGGGTGATGTCGGTGGAGGCTGGGGCAGTTGTGGAGTCTGGAAGGATCGTTGTCCCGGAGCCACCGGGATTCGTGACGTTCCTTATTCGGATCGGTATGCTTTCGCGAATTACTTGCTCCATAGTAAATGGATGTATCACTTCAGAGCCATAGAATGTTAATTCCGCAGCTTCAGATGGTGTGATTGTAGATAGTAATCGCGCGGTTGGCACCTTTCGCGGATCAGCACTGTAGATACCTTCTACTTCTTTCAAAATTTGGAGTTCGGATGCGCCAAGGCTGATGGCGACGAGAGCGGCGCAGAGATCCGTGTAGCCTCGGCCAACATGGCTCAGTAGACCGCCAGGCACTGGGCCGAAGAACCCGGTTACGACGGGGACCCGACTTCCTGATTCGAGGAATACGGGCCTTAGAGCTTCAGCGTAGTCTCCATAGAACCCCTGGTTGACATCACCAGTCGGTGCTTCTACAGTCCGAACACTAGAGAGATCAATCACATAGGCATCTAAACCACGATCTTGCAGAAGCGCGGCGATGAAATAGCAGCTTAGGATCTCTCCTTTGCTGATGATAATGTCCAACGTTCGCGGACTGACTTCTCCCAGGGTGTCGGCTGCAGTCAAGTATTTCATCAGATCATGGGTTTCACGCTCGATTTCGACGGTGAGATCTGCGAGGAGATTGGGAGATCGAAGGGTTGAGATTGCGGCTTGGACATGGTCGTCGCGGATGCTGGTGACAATGGATTTATAGGCGGTGGCATTACTCTTTGCTGCTTCCGCGGCGGCCTTGAGTAGTCTGAAGGCATGTTAGCGTTTCTGGGTGTGGGTGGGTCGGTGGATGTGCTTACTTCGTGGTCGTACCTTGGGCTTTGATGCCAGAGCTTCTGGCAGAGCAGACTACAGCAATGCGATTGCGTTTGAGTTCATTGAAGATGATGCTTGCGACTTCTTCTGGAAATTTGCCAATGGAGGTGCCGCCGTACTTTTGTACCACCCAGTCCTTCTCGCACTTCGAGGCGCTGCTGTCGATATCCATGTCTCAATGGTATTCAAAGACTTGATATCTATTGCAAAAGACAATTGCATATCATGAGATCACGAGGCCTTTTGTAGGAAAAAGGAGAAGAAAAAGCGCGCTCTATTTATCATGCCTTCGTTGACTCATCTTTTTGCTTAGTCTTCAATCGCACGTAAAGATGTCTAAATTTACTATTTGAGGTACACCGCAAGATTCCACATATATTTTCAGCCGCTTGGAAGTCACCGATAAATCTATTAGCTTTGTCTTCCAGCGATGTGCCTGAGGGAGCGAATTTTCCGAGAAAAGGAAGTTTTGAAAGTGCGGTGATGATGCTCCGAGATTCAACCGGATATCAAGGAGTAAGTCACGTGAGTCTGTCTTAGCGCGTGACTCTCACGCGTCGCGAGGATGGCTCGATGAAAGGTTAAAGGATATCTAAGAGTCAATGCTTCAGCCATAATCAACATATTCCAAAACGAAGTTGGTATAAAAGATTACTGCTCCTCGAGATGACGACCAAGAAATTTTCTTCAGCTACAGCTTTCCCGGCATCCCCGACCATCTCGAATACAAGGACCATTTTCCTGGTTTCCATCCATCTAACCATTGACCCAAACGACCAACCAGTAAAGCACCTGCGAGGCATCAGCATCGCCGAGATTGACAAGTTATAGCGCTCACATTCAGAGACGTGCTGGTTTCCTGGCGATACGCGAAGGCATCAACTACTGCGTGGAAATGCGAGAAACGGGCGAAACGGATAGTCCAACACCCATGGACTCAATTCAAAGCGCCGAATCCCATTTCCGAAGCTTTGCTGACGCCGGTATGTGGAAATATGTGCCACAAAAAGGCACTCGAGAGCGTCCGAGAAAATTGGACGGAGGATATGCGAACGTGGGTGGAGGGAGAGACAGAAGAAGGGCCAGCGCATGCGCCAGGCACGAAGACGAGGGATGTCAAATTCACCTTCATCTTCCCAACTGGACGACCGAGCCTTATGCACTAGTACACTCATGCGTTCCCCGCTCGACTCTGCGCCAATGCCGACGACAGAAACAACAAGGCGGTCCAGCGCGCTCTTCAGGATGAGTTGAGAAGACCCGTCTACAACATGCAGGCAACAGAATACGAGAAAATCATGACAGGGGCTCCATGCGACGCATGTGGAGCCCTAGGTATCCAAATCACGCAAATGCCATTGCCGGCGCCGAACATGTCTGCGCCCACCGTCGGAGTCGCAGCCACGCCATCTTTGTGGAAAACCCCGAATGCGCGACTGCCATTCGAGAGACGGAACGACAAGAGCGGCGCAGGATGTGATGGGGATAATTCATTCAGTCCTACATTTGGGCAGCATCATTCTCCGATGTTGTCGATGCTGCGCTGTGACCCGTGCGGGGACTGGGGGGGGAAAAGATGAAAGAAATGTCAGAGATGTTAAAAAAGAGGTTGCGTATTGTGATAGGGATTTGCCCAGAGGGCGGCGTGGAGAAAGGCACAAGGCAGAATTGGTACAGCATGATGGGTTGAAGCAAGTAGACTCACTCTCCGCGCGCAGGTTTCTCGACCTCTTGGCGATTGGTTATACGAATACGAAACAGTCATGCTCACTCCATGTATTCCATCGCAACTTTTTTTATCAATCATGTTGAAAGCCGCCAATCAATAGCGCTACACCAACACTGTGATACGACTCCTACAATGAAGCGAAACACTCCAATGACAAACGTTGCACCGCCGCCAAGCCGCTACGCAAAGTCGACCCGTTCAGGAATAGCGCTCCGCCTCGTAAGTACAGCCCACTTTACGAAAACGAAACACGACCAGCTAGCCTTATGGGTCGTGCGTCAGCAAATAAATTATATGAAAGAGTCGCTCTTCTCTTTCTCGTCTGCTGTTGTTGACTGTCATCCCTTTTTCTTGTCGTTTCTCCCCCATTGAAATTCACCCATCGAAACTCAGGTGTGCATTACCACTCCATCCATCTCCATATCCCCTCCATCTTTCCCAATGGCCAACGCCAACCACAACCCGCACGGCCTAATCAGCTACGGACCCAACGAAAACTGCACCCTAACGCCCGGTCCTCAATATTGTCCCGCCAGCGTAGGCGTCTACGAGTACCGGCCCTCATTGGCCGCCAACAGCGTTTTCATCGCACTATTCGGCGTCGCATTGATCATCCATCTCGTGCTGGGGATCAGGTACAAGACGTGGGCGTTCTTGTTTGCGATATTCTGGGGGTGTGCGAGCGAGATGATTGGGTATGGGGGCAGGGTGCTGATGTGGGGGAATCCGTTTTCGTTCACGGGGTTTCTGGTGCAGATCAGTGAGTGCCTGCGTCACGCCTTTGGCCCTTTGACGTGTCTTGTTGTTCTTGGAGGTAGGAACGGGGAGAGCGGCTTCTGATGCCGAACAGTATGTATCACGCTCGGTCCAGCGTTCTACTCGGCAGCCATCTACCTGACTCTGTCGAAAATGTAAATCCACCTCGTCTCCAATCCCACGGATCGTACCCTATGCTGACAGGGCAATCCCACAGTATCATTTTCCTCGGCCCCCAACACGCCCGTTTCTCACCAAAGCTTTATTACTGGATTTTCATCGTACGTATCTCCGTTCTTCCTGTCTCCTCTTCATCCCAAGCCCTGAGTCTTGATACATGCATTTGGAGTACTCACTGCACCGATGTGATTCAAACCCCTATATCTACCCCCGAACAGCCAATGCTGATTCTGTAATCTTCCCATAGCCGTGCGACATTCTCTCCCTGATCCTGCAAGCAGTCGGCGGAGCTCTATCATCCGTGTCCTCGGGGAGCAGCGCTGCAGCCGTCGACGTCGCCATCGCAGGTCTCTCCTTCCAAGTCTTCACCCTCTGCGTCTTCATAGCTCTCGGGATAGAGTTCTCGGTCAGGTACATCAGAGCGCAACGAATTCAGCCACGCAAAACGCCACTGCCGACGAGTTTCAAAATCTTCGTAGCTTTCCTGTCATTATCGATTACTTGTATCTTGATACGGTGCGCGTACAGGATTGATGAGCTGAGCGATGGGTACGATGGGCCGTTGATCCATAACGAGCCGTTGTTTATTGGATTGGAAGGAGTGTGAGTTCTGCTTTCGTGCGTTGAACAACGAGGATCGACTGATTAACGAGTGCAGAATGAGTGTTCTTGCCGTGTACGCTTTGGTAGTGGCACATCCTGGACCGGTATTTGGACGCTCAGATGCGAACATGTATGAATCCGATGTCACCGCTCCTTCTGATGGTGGAACTGAGAAGGCGGAGCCGGGGATCTCGGCTACGCAGCAGAGTGTATGACGACGAGTGTGAATAGAGTGTTAGATGAGACGAAATGACAGTAGATGCGCCGAAATACCCCCAGACCATCAAGTAGGCAGCGACTAACAGGGAAGAGCATGATATACACAGAGATCTCATAGAGGGTCAGTAGAGTACGCCGAGCCTGAAGGGCTGAAATTCCGTGCAAACATTTGTAGGACTTTGGTGGAGTACCTAGCATAGTCAGTTTCCATCTTTATCTTGGCTAGGTACGACCCCTAGGCCCGGCAATCAGTGCCTCGACCAGATGTTCCCGCCTCTAGATACTTTTTGCGTAAATACCAGGTATCGAGCAGCGAATCGCAGTGTAGCGATTATGGCGCATGATGACACAGCCCTCAATGCCGCTCGGGACCATGCGACACCCGAACAGATATCCCTTACAGAGGCTCAGCCCACAAGCTGGTATAAAGTTCATGCCGTATTTTCCTCCCGGAGTGTTTTTATTAGCGCTACATAAGTTGAAGCCTCATATCGGATGTATGTATTCAAACAATGCCCCGCTATGAAAACCCACAGTGAACGAGTACTGTGCTGAACGACTTGAGCGGCATTCTAGCGAGACTGGGTACGTCCCCGATATTTTGGTCTTCACGATTAGGAAAGGTTGTAGCTTGGTAACTCTGTGGTGTTGATACGCTCTGAGATCGACAGCTCTTGTCGGCCTTATCTCAGGTATCGGAAGACATTCCGCGTCGACCATTTGGTCAAGCATTCTTGATGAGTGTTCGTCTTTGTGTTTTCCGTTCACAAGATGTTACCATCTTATCATTTCATCCTCTCGGCTATCGTGATGTTGTGCTCATTTTCCCGGATCTCGGTCCCGAGTTCCGTCCACTCAGACTCCGAAACAATTTCTTTCATTCATGGGCCATTGGAGAAGGCGGAAATCTCTCTGCCATCCAGATTTTACCCTCGACGACAAAATAAAGTTCCAGCCACGCCTAAAGCATACATCAAAAGCCGTGGCGGCACACCCCCAGGCTACATCAGCTTCAAGTTCCTCCATCGCGGACCCGCCTACGAAATCCTCCCCGTCCGCGTCGGCGCCGCAGCTCTTCACGCTTTCTATACATCAATCTCCCACTTGGCGGCTACCATCTGGCCGCAAACGATACGCCCTGTAACCCTTTTCACCGTAACCCAAGGGGCACTTCAGCTGACGTTTTCGGGTCTCCCCACGGCAGTACCTTGGGATTTTGTAGAAGACTGGGCGATGAAAGCGGCAGAAAGTGTGGCGAGAGGGTGGACAGACACGTTCGATGCCGGGTATGAGGTTGAAGGGACAGGGTTCGGGGTGTGGGTCAGTTTGAGGCTGTTAGAGGGCTTAGTAGGCGACTGAGAAGCGATGTGGGTGTCACGGTGACAACAAGTTTTGTATGTAGACGATATTCGAAGCTACAGTACAACACGGGTCGTTGGTATGAGAGAACCTTCATTTTGAGCAGTGAGTGGCTGGCATGTTCAACCCCCTCAGATATCTCTGTAAAATACAGCAAAGTCCCAAGGTCCCAGCTTAATAGCAGGAGGAGCTGGATGTGGTATAGCATGAGTTGCGCCGGGCGGTGTGACTTCGGTCCATCCTCCAGAGGACAGCTTATCCTTCTTAAACAAAGACTTCTTCGTACTTGCGTTACCTCCGACAGCCGATGCAGAGAAATTGATGGTAATAAGGAACTCTTCACTCTCCCTCCTTCTCGTGAATGCAATCAATCCAGGTCCACCGCCAGACGTCAGCCAAGTCGTCTCGCCTCTCCGCAGAGCCTCATGGCTGCGTCGGAGCATACCCAAGCTCTCGTAAAAAGTAGAAAATCGACTTGCCAATGGTGAGCCCCAATTGACAGGCGTATGCGTATTGTATCCACCATGATCGTTGCCTACTTCTTCGCCGGCGAAGAGCATTGGCACACCTTCGATAGTGAAGTTAAACACTGCTGCACAAAGAGTCCCGTCAGATCCACCATACATATTGAGGTCTAGATCCATGTCCCAGTTCTGCATGATAGAGGTGTGCAGCATGCCTGCAGGGTGTGTTGATTGCAGCTGATTGCATACCTTGGGTAAGTTACTGGCGTCCTGCGTCTTTGTGGCAGAGGCCACGGCAGGCTGAAGGGAGTAGTTGGCGTAGTCCATGTCAAAGGGGCTTAATGAAAGCTCCGGGTTGCAACATTCACCGAGGAGTATCACCTTCGGTTTAACAGCCCTCAAATTATTGCCAACAAAGGCCCAAGCTGCGGCTGGAATCATTCGCTCAATTCCATAGGGATTGTCAGCGGTGTCAAAGCGAAATCCATCGATGTTGTAGTTGTTCATCCACCATACGAGCATACTCAACATGTATTTTTGGACCGCAGGACCTGACTTAAAGTCAAGCTGTGCGACATCATCGAAGTTGAAAGCTTGCGAGATAGAGTTTGGATTATTCTTGAATCTGTCAGTATGTACGTAATACTCTGGGTGCTGCGTAATCAACGGATGATTCCACGCGGTATGATTCAAGACGACGTCCATGATGATCTTCAGACCCAAAGCATGCGCTTGGCTCACCAAGATAGCGAAATCAGATGGCGGCCCCAAGGCTGGGTCTATGGCATAATAATCAGCTACTGCATAAGGACTGCCACATGCTGGGTGATTTCCAGTTGGGATTCCTAGGGGATGAATGGGCATGAGCAGGATGGCTGAAAATCCTAAGCCTGCGATACGTGCTAGGTCATGGATTATCGCCGCTAGATTCCCAGTTGATGAGAATATAGGAGTGTAGATGTTGTAGATGATCTCGTCGGCAAACAATGATGCATGAACATTGCTACTGCTGCTGGCGTTACTAATGGCTGTTGGTGCGATGGCGGTTGCCGTGGTCGAAGAGCTGGCCAAAGAATTGGGCAATACAACTTGCCACTGAGCCAAAGGGTCGTTTGCGCTTGCCATTTGTATCACAGCTGAACCACTCGTCGAGCCTGCAGCTCCTACCACTAGTCCGCTGTTCTGATTGACCAGAGTCAAGGCTCTGCTCGAGGTTGGCATAAGTGTCCACATCTCGCTTGCTCCTCCGTTGCAAGGCCATTGCTGCAAGTAGGCACCGGCGGCTTTACTTTCGTAGGCCACGTTCAAACACATGGTGGTGTCTAAAGCATTGAGCAGATAGCGCCCACCCTGATATCCCTGGAGGATCCACCTTGGGGCTGAGCCATCAGAAGAAGTTGTCAACACAACTTCGGCGCCAGCATAAGTGGCAGTGGTGCTGAGGTAGAGGCCTGTTTTAATGTTTCTGAGGCCGAAGGCAAGGCCGTCCGCGGGTACTGACATCGTGTAAATGCGATTGTGAGGATCTTTCAATATTATCCTGACTCCATGCCTTCCTGATTGGTTCCCGGTCTACCTGGAACTTCTTTTGCAAGTATATGCAGCATCAATGCTCAACAAGATCGTATACACTTGCAATTTCTAAATGAAAACCTGATTGAAAGCAGGTTTTGGCAGTGCCAAAAGCCGGACGGGATTTGATAGGAATGTGTGCTCAAGCATTATAACTCCAAGCTTTGCTGAAGATCAAGGTGAAATAATTGTCAATAAAGCAATTAAGAACAAATCTGACGCCGAACAGTCACCAGCGTTTACTACATAGTCCGTTCCTATGAAAGGGAAGAAGAAGTCCTAGAGGAACTCTTGGCACCGAGGCACCCACTCAAAACCCCCATCCCACCAGGAACAATATAGGCCCGAGCGCGTGACAAACGCCGACACACCGATCATGGATCATCAAATGAGTGATCTCGCCAAGGCATGGACAAACTGGAGCCACAAGATCAAGAACAAAAAACGCGAAAAAGACGCCAATCTTCAAGCAGCTCTGGACGTCGATCTCAAAGCCCAAGCAACCATGGCCAACAACTTTCCCTCCTTCCTCGACACATCTCCAAGCACCGGCAGCTCAAACAATGTCCCTCGTCTCGCGCCCTCGGCCGTCACTCAACAGCAACAGATCAACAACAATGGCAACGGGGCTGGTATGAATGGGATGCCTATGGCGGCCGGGCAGCAGGCGGATGTGAATTTTCTATTCCAGAAGCTGGTGGAGCTTAGTGAGGTGTTGAAGGAGAATCGTGAGAAGACAGTAGGGATTATCGCTGGTGCTGAAGAACTTGCTGTAAGTATATTCACCAGGGCATTCACGGCGTTCTGCATTTGTCTTGTCCTACTGCTACGTCTACGCCCTGAAAATCGCTAATGCGCTTCCTCGAACCCAGACTCGCGCCGCAGCCAAAGGAGCAAGCCCCTCTCTTCAAGAAGCCAATGCAGAAGTCTCGTGTGAGCTCAACCTCTAGACCGTCCTCCTAAGACTCCATGACTAACTTAAGCCCAAGCCGCACGAATAGCCGATCTCGAACGCCAGCTCGCCCGCGAGCAGAACAAGACCCGCATCCTCATGGACGAGCAAAAGGAAAACATCAAGCTCATTGGTGAGTACGAACACCATCTCGGCGAAATAGTCAAAGACGTGCGCGACTTCAGCTACAACACCAAGACCCGCGAGACCTCAATTGCACGCCATTACAATAGGCTTTTGCAAGACGAAAAGGACGCCCATTTAGCCGCTCGGCTTGAGAAAGACGACTGGCACGCCAAGTTCATGCGTACAGTCGAGATGCTACGGGAAGCCTATCGTCTACGCTGCGAGGAGGAAGAGGTGCCCATCCGTGTTATTGCTGGACTGCAGAACGAGGTGCGGGCTTACCGTTCATGCTTAGGGATGGAGGCCGAGAAGCAGGAAGAAGAGTATGGGTGGGATATTCTGAAAGATATGCCGAACGGGAGTGGAGAGCCGTGAGGCGTCCTCCCTCTTTCAGACAGCACAGACGAGATAAGAGCATGCATTGCATTTAGTACGGCGTCTGAAATGATACCCCATTTGCATTTGATGATTGAATTTCATGCGATGAAGGCTTAGGAAGCTAGCTAGGAATTCCGCGTGTACTTTCGCTACTTGCGGCTCAAGACCTTTGCTCATGATCAACGAACTGATGAATTTGTCTGCATCGTGACCGTCCAGGACCAGCATGACGTGCGTTGGCATAGACTTCTCGAGGTTCAAATCCGGAGAAGCCATGTCTGACTCTCCAGAACTTTAGGAAGACTTGGCAGATTCAACGGATCGTAGCCTTGATATAAGGTTGCCGCAGCTGTTGCAAGCAGTTTGTATGACATGGACAGATTTTGGATGCACAAGCCCCAGTCCAAGCCCAAAACTCCGCTTTGCTCCTCTTGTACTTGTAGTATATACAATGGCCCTCTAGCCTCCTCTGATCAACTCAATTGCTTCTCGCACCACCCTTTGCAGCCCTCAGTTCGTCCATCTTCGCTACCCTCTTCTTGAACTCCACATACTGGCACTTCTCATACGAATGCCTCTCATCCTATAGAGCCACAGTCAATTATATCCGACATCCCAAAGGGAGGGGAGCATGGCATACCACGCATTTCCAAGGCAGGTAGTATTCTTCGAATCGACACCGATTCAGGGGAATGAGGAGGTGGGCGCAGCTGTCTCGGTAAGGTATGGGTAATTTGGCTTCGGACATTTGCTCTCGAGTTGCGCGAGCTACAGAAGGGGGCACTCAGTCAGCAATGGATTCCAAAGCCTCGCCACTGTTCATGCTCTGAGACCAGACAGAAAGAGGGTAGTTTTCGCACGGGCTACAACTCACGGAGCTCATCGCTGGTGCCCAGAGCACCTTTGACAGTCTCTGTGACCGTCTCTGTGACCGTCATCTCGCCAATCGTTTATTCCAAGCCTAGTTGAGAGTACGAAATGTGCCTTTTACCGGATCATAACGTTCTCAATTGGAGCTCCAATGCCAAGACCGGAAGGGCCCAGCATCCATTTGGGCCTAGTGCAAAGTCCCCTCGTTCAGTTTACGCGTGAACATCCCAGTGCGCGTCTCCACCGACTCAATCAATTTAAGCCATTTAATCCATTCGAATCCCACAGTCACCTTTCAGATTCTACGATTTTCCAAAAAGTCACCATGTCTTGCTCCCAAGGCATCTGAACGAATTAATATCCGCGTTCAAAAGCAATACTTGAGTCTCCGTTTGCTGCCCTGCACTGGCGTGCGGGTGACTGCCGCTACTGCATGAAAGAGAACGAAGTCTGCCCAGCATGGCTCCAGGCCCTGCAAATGGCATATACTCTGCCACCTACAGCGGTGTAAGTCGCCGTCCACCTGCCACAAAGGCCTGAAACCTAAGAATCATTTTCTCTAGGTCCCAGTGTTCGAATTCAACGTCGAGGGAAATCATGTCATGCGGAGGCGGGTAGACCACTACATAAATGCCACCCACATTCTCAAAGTCGCCGACTACGACAAGCCAGCCCGGACGAGAATCTTAGAGAGAGAGGTCCAGAAGGGGGTACATGAAAAGATACAGGGAGGCTACGGGAAATACCAGGGTTAGCAGAGATCTGCCACCTTGAATGTTCGTCTTCGCGCTGACGGCTTTCGGCAGGCACTTGGGTTCCTCTGAGAGAGGGAAGACTTCTTGCAGAACGCAACGGCGTCCTCGAAAAGCTCCGACCCATCTTCGACTTCGTCCCTGGAGACAGCAGTCCACCACCAGCGCCCAAGCACACTACTAATTCCAACAAGCCCAAGATTCCCAAGGTCCCGAACACCAAGAAGATACCAAGTGAGTGCTGTCTGTCCTCTACAAGTACAGCCTTTGTACTGACGAACAGAACCCAAAGTGAATCCAACATACAGTCAGATGAGCGAAGAATACGACAACGTCAGCACACAACTCCACGACGATGACTCCCAAGAAAACTCTACAATCGCTTCTGCATCATACATGGATGAGGACGACAGATATGCAGGGAACCAGTACGATCCACATTCACGCAAGCGGAAGCGAGATGTTGTTGATCAGCAGCACATGCTTTACGCTGATGAACTTCTCGATTATTTCATGCTCTCCGCATCCGACGCTCCCCTATTGCATCTTGCTCCGCCAATACCACCAGAACCCTTCAATGTCAACCGCCCTATTGACGACCAAGCTCACACTGCTCTTCATTGGGGCGCTGCCATGGGAGACATTGACATTGTGCGGTTCTTTCTCGAACGTGGAGCGATTCCATCCGCCCGCAACAAGAGAGGGGAGACACCGTTGATACGAGCGGTGCTATTCACAAACAACTATGAGAAGGAAACTATGCCGAAGCTCGTACAGCTTCTCGTAAGCACGATCCGAGAACACGATAACCACGGAGGTACCATCCTCCATCATATTGCTATGACTACCAATAGTCTGGCCAAGAAAAGATGTGCGCGCTACTACCTGGACATTGTCCTCAACAAGATGACAGAGCTCTGCACACCACAAGAGTTTACAAGGCTAGTCAACCTACAGGATGCGAACGGTGACACTGCTTTACACATTGTTGCTCGGCACAATGCTAAGAAGTGTATCCGAGCTCTGCAGGGCCGAGGGGTTCAAGGAGACATTGAGAACCTCCAACGAGAAACCGCCGATAGGATCATACAAGGCCAACGTGCCATTCGTCAGGATTTTGTATCTTCATCTCCACTACCGGACTTTAACGCAATTAACGCCCACGAGATGGTCAAGGCTTCCAAACCAGGATCGGCATCTCACTACCACAGCCAGTCTGCCAGATCTTTTAGCCAGTCCTTCGGGGAAATGGCCCAGGACAAAAGCCTTCAACTCGCACTAGCCTATGACAGCGAGATCAAACAAAAAGATGCCGACCTAGAAGAAGGTCAGCGTTTTGTTCAGAACGTCGATCATTCACTACATGGCACCCGACAATGCATATTCCGACATATACAAGAGGGAACCGACAGCTACGACAAGGAAGAAGAAGAGCACCGTCTGAGAGAAGAGGAGCGCAGCTTGATTACCGAAAACGAAAGTCTATCCGAGCAAATCCAACACAAAGAGCTTCACTACGCCGTTCGCTCCGAAGAGCAAGCCTTGCCGCCTTCAGCGCACCGGAAACCCATTGATACCATGTCTAACGACCATGAGGTCGAGGAGCAGAAGAATGCGGCATTAGCGCTCGCAGAGCAGCAGAATAAGAGAAGGAAGCTGACGAGTGCTGTGGTAGTGGCTCAAGGAGCAGCTGGCATGAGTGGAAATGGCGAGACGCTGAAGCAGCTAGTTTCGAGTACTTGTGGGGTGCCTATCGATGGTATTTCGGCATTGGCGCCCGAGCTATTGGAGGAGCTGCAGCAGAGTAAGATGGAGATGGGGAATGAAGTCGCTTCTTTGGCATAGGATCATCGGGCTATTACAGGACTGGGACTTTGCATAGGGCGCATTACCGTGGGCTTGCTGTTCCATCATCACATTGCTGAATGTTTGCTTCTTAACTGGAAACCCTGGATACCAGGTCGATATACCCATATCGTCACGCACGAGGGACGGTGGTGACGGCAATCGAAGAAGATGGGATAGATAGATCAGCTGCAGTATTCTAACTACAACCCTCCAACACTCCCCCACCCGTCTCTTCAAGCGTAGCCCAAGTCATCTCAATTATGTCACTCTCAACCCGTCTCTTCAAGCGTAGCCCAATTCATCTCAATGATGAGACAGCCTTTCGACCTTTTCACGTAAAAACCTGTGCTCGCAGAAAAAACTCAGAAATCAACACCGTCAACATTCAAACAAAATGAAGCACAACATCTGAGTCCTACAGATCGCCAAGCCGTTTACAATTAATTCAGTATGAAAAAAAAAAGGAAAGGAACGATACTGTGCCCCTGCTTTCCTGGCGACTGAACTGATGGGAGAAAGCGATATGAGGAGCAGATTAGAACCATTCTATTGTTATTAACAACTACCATCTACTCAGTGCGCTATACCACGCCATGCTGCTACATAGATTTCAACATATATACGATCTCACATCAATCTTATATTGTATCAACATCGGCCGTGACACACGCACCTTGCTTTGACAAGATTGTGAAGATTTATGAGAGGATGATGAATTTTCTAGCTATGGAGGGGGAAGTAAGCTGCATATATACATACCATATGAAGCCTGTAGCACAAAGCACGCTGCACAAGTAAGTACCTTAAAACACATACACTATGCGCTGCAGCAATTTTCAACAAAGGTGAATCACAAAGGTACGCTAGCCTTACTCATGTCGTGTGGATAATAAGGGTTAACGCAACCCGGTGAGCTGACTTTGGAGACGCGCCATCGACTGCGTTGAGTCCAGCAGATTGACTGGCTTTTCACTGATGAGCAGCAGCCCGATACGTGTTCTGTCTACACGTGACGAGCTCGATAAGCCTCTTACCGAGCTCGCGCTCGCAGAACGTGCAACTCGGTGCGAGTTGCCCCCGAAAATACGCTGCAAATACTTGGAGCTCAACTCTTGGCCTCAGCTGCCTGGCGGCACTTTGATGAGCATCTCTATCCCTTTAGCTTTGGGCTTTGCTATCCATCTAGAGAAATCATTGCTACTTGATGGTCTCCGATCTTCACTTTCTGCGTTTGATGTCATATGGCTGCCCTTCAATGTGCGCTTTAATGACTTCGGGGCGATGAATCCAAGTCAGAAAGTGCACTACAGAGATATACAGATCCTATGGACAAGAACCTGGAAACAATTTCAGACCTCGCGGGTGTTGTTGTAACGTGAAAAAATGGCTGACCCTCTCTCGATCATTGCTGGCGTGGCCGGCGTAGCCACTGCAGTAGTCAAAGCTTCGAAAGGCCTTTATGATTTAGTCAACGGCATCAAAGACGCTGCGGACGAAATCGAAACAATTTCTCGTGACTCCCATGCTTTCTATTTAATCGTGTTCTCCCTGCAAGTCGAACTCCAGGACGAGGACGTGAGAAATGTAATCGCCGGTGATAATGACCTCACGACTATGGTCGGGAATCTCCAGGAACCCTTGAGCAATTGTTCCATCATCCTAGGAAGAATCTTAGTCAAGATCAAGGGACATGTCAAGCCTATTAAAGGGGGTCACCGTATGAGCAAGTCGGATTTGACATGGCCCCTATACAAGAAGGGTGACGTTACAAAATTGGTGACTCAGCTCACGTCGACGAAGGCAACGCTCGTGGCTGGCCTCGATGCTTTGTGCATGTAAGTTTTTACCCACAATCCGACGCTTAGACCTCAAAGTTTTGGCTCACCAATTACATGAAGGCTATGCAATCTTCGTCTTCTTGCTAGGGGAAATCAAACGATCGAGCAATCGCTCGGAAGTAATTCCACCGATGCAGGATTTACTCTTCGACGCTATGTCGAAGAGTCCATATATTCAAGTTCGATAGCGCCGTCTTCGCCTGGCTTAGGCCCGAAAAATATATCAAACTTAGCCCTCGAAACGCTGGAGGCGTCAAACCCTTTGCCGCAGTCAGCAGGAGCTGACGCCGCGAAGGAATCGTCGCGGACCTCGCATACGATGGGGCTAGGATCATTTCCTCAGTACGTATGGTTAGTAGCCAGTGACGAGATTCATCACTGATGGAAGCTTGCGCTCTTTAGGACGTTTGTATTCCCAAATCTTCCAGCAGAAGCTCCAGAAATCCTTCCCCACGTTGCATACGTTCCAACGCAGCGTGAGCCAGACAAAGTGTTCAACGCAGCAATTGAAGGGAACACTTTACTATTGCAAGGTCTGTTGGCTGAGAGAGTTGACACTAATGTTTACAACAACAAAGGGCAATCTCCGCTGATTCTGGCTATCGAGCATCGACGTTATACAACAGCCCGAGTCCTAATTGAAAATGCTAACGCAGATGTCCTGAATAGTTGTCGTTATAAATGGACGCCGTTAATATTTGCGGCAAAGCGAGAAAATGAGGATATCTTTAGGCTGTTGCTCGACAAAGGGGCTGATGTCAATAGGGCAAATTCTCTTGGATACACGCCGTTGACGATTGCGGCAAAGAAGGGAAATGAGCACGCAGTTAGGCTGTTGCTGGAGAGAGGGGCTCATGTTAATCAAATGGATCTGTGGGAGAAGACGCCACTGTTGTATGCGGCACAGTGGGACAAGGGCAACGTCATGACTCTGTTGCTGAACGGAGGTGCTGATGTCACTCATACCGATCACCGTGGACGTACGGCGTTGATGCTTGCGGCTATGAAAGGCAATAAAGGCGCTGCTAGGCTGTTGCTGGACAGAGGAGCTGATGTGGAGGCTAGGGACTCTGATGGGTTCACTGGACTTCGATTGGTCAAGAAGTATGCAGGAAAGGATCCGGATGCCATGACTATCATACAGTGGCTGGAAGAGCGACACCGTGTGACGAAATTGGGAGTACAAAAGGGTCTCAGTTCCGGATGACCCCGTTGAATATCCTCCTTAATAGACCAGTATAACTTGTATCTCTAGACTCAGGCGCCATAGCCGAAAATATTTCTCTTCATCGTTCCGTACGTACAATATACTTTCTTCACCTGATTCCCCACCTTCACGATCCCAAATTTCTAACCTTACCCTCGTCTCCTACCTCAAGCACAGCCAAATGCAGCCTTAAAAGCAACATTCTACACACTGCCCATTCGACCACGAACCCAACCTCCATCGCGCATCCACGGACTACAAAATCTCCCGCCAGCTACCAAATCGCCACACCCAAACTCACCTACAAGCACCCCTCTCCAGCCGCAGCAACAACGAGCGCTGGGTAAGAGCAACGTGATCCATCCCCCGACAACAAAGTCTTCCGCGCTGATAAATAATCGTGGAGGGAGCATATAAACAGATCCCAGCAAGATCTCGCATGTAAATCACGAAAAGAATTCAATATCAAAAGCCAGCCAGGGGCGATATGTACAACAAAAACGCCATCCGCCTTCCCAAAACACCAATCAATCAATCAATCAATCAGCCAAGAAAAGCGCACCTATCAGATCATTCATTACGTTGCCTTGTCAAGGAGTTCTTATCACTCCCCTCGCGACCATTGAAGCCACCCTGGAAAAAAAGTCAGGCCTCGTTCGCTTTTCCGACTGAATCTCCCCATCATCAACCCCTTCCACCCCTGATTTATCCCCCGATCACCTTTCCCCCCCCTCCACCTCCACCTCCTCCATCTCCACCCCCCCCTCGCTCTCCACACCCTGCATGCCTTCCTCCCCCTCCCCCTCCCCCTCCCTCTCTCCATCTTCCTCAACGCCCTCCATCTCGCCCTCCTTGCCCGGAGTCTTTTCCTCGACGTCCTGCATTTCGCTCTCGTCCCCCGTTTCAATCTCAGTACCAGTATTGGTACCTTCGACGCCTTCCATCTTACCCTCGCCTTCTCCTCCTTCCGCTTCCGCTTCTTCGTCTCCATGGGGGTGGGCGGGCACTTCGATGCCGTCCATCTCGTCGTCGTCGGCGGCGGCGGCGGGGGAGAGGTCGCTTTTCTGGAGAGTGAGGGGAGGGCGTGGTGCGGTTGCCATTGGTTGCTTTTGTGGATTGGATGGATGGATTGGATGGATGGATGGTGGAGTTGTGGTAGAGTTGTGGGAGGTTATGATGTGTATTGTGGATCTAGTGGCTAGGAAGAAATTGTTTGGACGGTGTTGATATTCGAGACGCAAGCAAGCAAGCAAGCAGTGTGGAATGGTGCTTTGAAAGATGGAAGAATAGAAAGATAAGCTTGGTGATATTCTCTGCAGATTGTGATTAAAATGCATTATCCTCTCCTGTGACAAGAAAAATGAGTCAAGCCCGCAAGAAAGAAAGAAAGAAAAAAAGAAATCGCAAATGGCTCATACCAAGCCGGGGGAAAAAAAAGAGGCCGAATATTCGATTATAACGTACAAGCCGCAAAGAAAGCAGTAGAAAGAATTCCCACCTTGGCGAGCATAATCATGTTGTACTAGGCGCAGAGAAAGCAATAGAAAGAATCCCAGCCTTGGCGAGGATGATAATAACTGGTCCTCCTCGTACGCCAACCCCAATCGACGAGCGCAGCAAAAGTCGCGCCTCAACAAACATAGCAGCAGAGAAACAACATCAAGACCTCCACCCATAACAAACCGCTCCATCCCCCATCCTCCCCCCCACCAATCCACCCTTCAACCCCCCTCTCACACCACCAATCCACCCTTCAACCCCCCTCTCACACCGACCCCCCCCCCCTTCCTCACTTCACCTCTCCTCCGCCTTCGCAAGTTCCAGCATCAACACATCCAACAGATTAGCATGGCCGACCACAAATCTTAGGTCCCTTCCACCTCCTTCAGCCGCCCTCATTAGTTTCTCGAGTGCCGCGTCCGTAAAGGAGGGTATCTGCGCCGCAAGGAGGCGTTGCGGTTTCTGCGGTGGGGGGGATGTATAGGAGACGCGGAGGACGGGTGATGTGGGTGTGGTGGGCGGTGGGAGCTGGTGGCGGATGTTTGAGGAGGGCATCGTGGAGAGAGATAGAGGGCTGGGTTGAGGGATTGTGGCGAGGTTGGGTTATTGATGGGTTGAGAGAGAGAGAGTGGGCGAGGGTGATGATGTGATGGGTTTTTGGTCATTGGTTGTATGTATTAGAGCATGGTTGTGGTGAGGGGGGGAAGTATGGATGACAGTTAGCGGGATATTATAATGCCTTTTTGTTTAAAAAGAATTTCGATCATGATCAGTCAATTGCCTCAAAAAGCCGCAAGTCAGCATGAGATGCTTGTTATGGAAAGTAAGCCGGGATCAAATAGACAAGCCGCCAATAGTCATAGAAATTTTTATTACAGAAAGAAAGTGAAGAACAGATGAACCATTCGCGACCTCCGTAGGTACATTGTTGTAAGTGGTTAAAACGAGCCTGGTAAGAGGCAAGATCCAAGGCACACCACAGTGCGAATACTCGACGAGAAGATGAAGGGAGGCATGACGGAGCCGACGGTCTTCAACCCTAGTCTATTATTCATTTCGCAAGATTGTTTGCTCAAGCTTAAGCTCGATCCTTCCTATGCATGCTTTCGTTAGCTCAAAACCTCGTCAAAACCGAACCTTTTAGTGACGCCTTGTTTTTGGGTATCTTCCAGCGTCAGTTGCCTTGCCGAGAATGCATCCCCTTCTCGACGCCACGCTATGATGTGGCATCCCCATGCCGACATAACGGCTTCAAAACTCTGCAGCAGCGTTTGCCATCTCCTGTAAGGTATCCTTTCCCGAAACCCACAAGAGAAGTTTTTCCCAATGCTCGACGTTTTCCTCTGTCTTAAACGGTTCTTCTTGAAATTGATCGGACAGGAGAAGGCGAGCGAATTCATCGTCGGTCTCAAGAGCCCATGCACGACGAGCCTCAATAATTCTTCTGTACTTCCCAAGGAAAGCACGGTAAGCGGGATCCAGGCCGGTCCTCTGTTTGAAGTCTTGAGCTGAAAACTTGTCGAAGAGGGTGGCGGCAGCATTCTAGCCTTTGGCTTCTTTGGGAATGTTGACTTTCTGCTTGATACTGAGCTTGTCGATGAATTCGGTCATCAAGTTCGCCTTGAACGCTGTGAAGCGTAGGCGAGTCAACTCCGCCCGAGTCTGCTTTAGGTCCACTTGAATCTGCTTCAGCTCGGCTCGATACTGGGCATTGTCCGTAGTGTGCTGGTCGGCAGGCAACAAGACTGAGATTTTTGCGCGATCCTGAGAAAATGGCTTAGTCAGCATTGCTTCTTCGTGATCAAGCCCAAGCAGTGTATTTTTGGGGGATTGAAGACGAGCGGCATCGAAATTTTGGAGAAACCACAGCAAGGGTAAGAAACCCTTTAGATGACACGAGTCGGGCTGCATAACCAATCGTAAGGGGTCTGGAGAAATCACAGCAGGGGGTAGAAACCCTTTCAATGACACAAATCGAAACGTTTGAAAACCCGTGAAGCGTCTGGGAAAATCACAGCAGGGGGGAAAAATCATTTGAATAAAATCAGTATGACAGATAGTAGACAATTTCATCGACCACGACTCGGGCAAGAAACCCTTCCTCTGTCCCCCCAAAAGCCTCTCACGATCCGCAAAGGTCACATACCTCAGGCAAAATCCCCACAACCCGCTCAAGATACTCCACCATAGTGCGATCCCCTCCCGAAACCTTAAAATCCAATTCCAACCGCGCCTGATAGTTTGCCGTAAGCGGCAGGCCGTCCAACTGGAACGTAGGCAGCATGTCGCTGGAGCGGAAGCCAGGAGCGGGGGTGAGAGTCGTCCCTTTTGAGTGAGCCCTGACGGGGGGCGGAGTGACGCTGAATTGGAACTTAGCCATCATTAGGGTCCAGGAGGAGATGTGAAGAAGATGTGTGAGGTGTGGAATTAGAGGAGAGTGTGAAATATGTGAGGTACGGAGATGCGGAGAAGACGTGAAAGATGGGGCGGGTTCAGAGAGAATGGAGAATTTACATAGAAAATGGGGTTTATATCATCGAGACTAGCAGCCGACGAGGTGTTGAAGTGAAAGGTGGTGTGTTGTTGGGTCGAGAGTGAAGATGGGCTATATACCCCCGCGTGGGTGCGCTCCCCTTATTGACGACGACGAATCAGGGGGGAGATTTATCCGAAAATCAGCCGGCGCTAAAAAGAAACTCACTTCCTCCACCTCACCCATTAATGAATCCCCCTATCCCATCTCCCCCACCCCCTTCCATCCCCACCGCACCCCATGCCGCCCAAACCCCGCCCCACCCCGCGCGGCGACTACGTCGAGACCGAAACCGGCAACAAAGTCTCGCGCAAAGCCCAACTCTACGGCACGCAGCACATCTTCCTGAGCGGGCGCGCCGTGATCCAACCCGCCGTCTGCATCCGCGGGGACCTGCGCGCTCCCAACCCGTCCTCTTCCACCTCCACCTCCACCACCACCTCTTCCACCACCACCACCACCACCACCACCCCCACCTCCCCCGCCTACAACACCTCCATCACGATCGGACGGTACACGTTTCTGAGCACGGGCGCCGTATTGCGGCCGCCGTACCGGTTCCATCAAGGCGCGGTTCTGTACTCGCCGCTCAAGATCGGGGACCACGTCTTTATCGGGGAGGGGTGCGTGATTGAGGCGGCGAGCATCGGGGACCACGTGCATGTGGGCAAGGGCGCCGTGGTGGGGCGGATGGCGATTGTCAAGGATGGGGTGAAAGTGTTGGAGGGGGCGGTGGTGCCGGCGGGGATGGTGGTGGCGAGCGGGAGCGTGGTCGGGGGGCGGCCGGCGAGGGTGGTGGGGGAGGTGGGGGACGGGTGGGGGTTTCATGAGGGGATGGAGGGGGGCGATATGAGGGAGTTGTGGAGGAGTGTGGGGTCGTGAAGAGGTGAGGGTCATGTTGTGGAGGGGAGTCGATGAGTTTAGTGGTTGCAGGCGCTGCGAGATGATACCCATTGCTGCGGGAGCGATGGCTATTAGATTTGATTACTATTTCTCTAAACTTGATCAAGGACAAACGCCCGCTAGACAGTTCCGGCTTCGATGGCGATTGTACCAAAGAATGCTGAAAGGAAGCAAAAAGCCCTATGATGGTATTATGATTCCATATTTCGCTTGCTGGCAGACCAAAGAAGACGAGCCATAGGAACAAAAAAGCAAGATCCGGGGTATCCTGAAGGGCAAATGCTGTACATGTAGGTCATGGATTGCGCGAGAGGGTCGTAGCATGACATCTGAGTCGCCTATCTGGCTTGTCGTTGTGGTGGTGTCTTGACGTTGTTGGATAGCCAGCCCTAGTTGTGGTCAGCAGATATCCAATGGACACCTCTCTAACGGTGTCTTACCAAGCCTTCAAACAGCCCTTCGCCAGTCGTAGCGCAACTCGGCACTACATACCAAATTTTGTCTTTGAGCTGGCTAAGCTTCAGACGCTCTTGAACTTCCTGTGGTGTCATTGCTGCACACAAGCCGTCAGCATTTCCCCCGAGCCTGCGATGTAGCCTTTTCTTACCTCCTTTTATGTCTTGCTTGTTCGCAAACACCAGCAACAGCGCCTCTTTCATCTCCCTATCCAGTATGATCCTATGCAACTCTTGTCTCGCCTCGTCTATCCTTGATCGATCATTCGAGTCGATGACGAAGATGAGACCTTGTGTTCCTGTTGTCAATGTTCCCAGTCAGCCATGTACCTTTCAGTCATCATTCCCAATATGTGTTCTAGTCTTGCCATACCAGAGAAGTAGTGCCTCCAAAGCGGCCGAATCTTATCCTGCCCTCCCACATCCCAAACATTAAATTTGACGTTCTTATAAGTGACGGTCTCGACGTTGAAGCCGACAGTAGGAATGGTAGTGACGTCGGAGTTGAGCTTCAGCTTGTAGAGGATCGCTACAGTTGATTGTTAGCCCGGCTTAGGCAGGCACCCGATTGTAGGTCCTCGAGTGACGGAAACTTACTGGTCTTTCCGGCCGCATCCAAACCCAGCATGAGCAGGCGCATTTCTCTTGATCCGAAGATCTTGCCCATGATCTTTGAGACTTGGCCGCCCATACTGTGGTACTGATAGTCTGAGGCTCTTTGAAATCGAGCCTTTTGGTTGGAAGGATGTTTATGCTGCCTGATGCGCTTGATGTAATGGCTATGACGCCAGTAGCAGAGCTAGTTGCTGTTTGGGACTTGTTAGGTAGAAGAGTGGGTGAGGGAGGAGCAACGTTCGTCGTCTTGTATAGAACACCTAGGGTAATTGTGTTCTCGAGTTGCTCGTACTTTGCGCTCCTAAGAGGTGAAACAGGAAATTTATGGCACAGTTGGGGATGGTTTGTTGAAACGATGGATTTAGGATTTTGAAACGCACTGACATGCATACCGTACATACTTTCGGGTGGCGCCCCTTTCGCCAATCTTAAACGCCAACGTTGCCAAATCTCCCTCCCCTGACTCTAACCAAATAATCAGCCACAACAAGGCTTGAACCCTTTACTTTGCATTGCATTGCATTACATGACATGACATTGCATTGCATTGCCTGAGGAGTAATACTAAGAGAGCACGAAACGCATTGCCTGAAGACGCCTGCCTTATGCCGTCTAAAGGGATGAGGGATAAGGGAATCAAAGTCTGCGCGTTTCAGATTGAGATCAACCCTGGTGAAGGAACGTTCCGGTTCTTCGTTCTCTTTTCTGTCTATGAATATGATAAATGTCTAGCAGTCAATGGATCCAAATATGCAATCGAGTTGTGGGTATCTTAAATGACTGAATCTCCTTTCTCCCAGCCTCCCGACGCCATGTAATTAAATGTGCCCTCACTTGCTGCTAACATCGAGAACGAATCTCCGTCCAACCTCCATTTCCTGGTCTTGGTCATCCTCGAACTTCAATCGGTACGAGTCTTTCTTTGCTCCTTTCACCTCCGCTCTGTAGAAAGTTGTCGTTTCGGGATACCGAGCGAGCACCTGCCTTCCAATAGAAAATTCTGGCAGGGGCGCATCGGGCCCAGGGATTGCTATCAACGCTGCAGCTGTCGTCTTGTACACTTGACCTGGAGCTCCATTTTCGTCCGGTTCAGGGTCTTGGACCTCGTATCTGATTTATTAGTAGACGAATATAATGAGAGGGCAATATCGATCACGCTTACCGTCTCTTGTTCGCCACTTCAGAAATAGAAGTGATATTGCACTGTATCCACTGACTTCCATCCTCCTTCTGCTTTGCCTGCTTATACGCGACTTCGGCCCCTACAAAAAACTTACCAGCTCTCTCCCCAGCCGGCCCTTTACTCCCCTCGGAGCCCTCCTCCACCTTGACAACTGGCTCCTGCTTCACCTCCCTTGGCACAGATCCGGTGCGCACGTTCTTGATGTCCTTGACCCTTGCGGCAGGCAGAACCACACTCGGAGATGGAATTGGTGGAGCCGGAGAGTCTGCTGCTCCATCCGTCTCGATTTTCTGTCGCTTTACTTGACGCGATTTTGCCACTGCCTGAGGTGGCCGGACGGGCTCAGTTTCACTGGCTGAGCGGAGAGCGGCGAGGATTTCGATGTTTTTAATCACATCGTTGGGCTCCTCTTTGAGGATCTTCTCCTCTTCCTCTGCGAGCCTGACTCCCTCACGGTATAAGGCGAGAAGCTCGTCAATTTCCTTGATCGTGGGTGCTGGAGCAAGCACGGAGTCAGTATGTAAGCCGGGTAGACACTGACCAACAGTAAAGAGAACGCAGTTGAGCTTTTGTGTGTAAGGAAAATACGGGATTTTGACTTGAACCAACCACTACCTAAGAGCACGGAGAGTGTGGCAGGCGTCGGGGGCTTGTTGACACGAGAAGCAAAGTAGTCCGACAAAAGGGTAGCCAAGATGAGAAATGTACATCGAATATCGTAGCAATCTCTCAAGATAGGCCTAAGAACAAAATGGAGACTGCTACTGACTCTTACCCATTTTCTCTTCCATTTCAACTTGGGCCTTCGCGATCTCAGCTGCCTTGGCATGGGTCATCCTGAGTCGTTTGATGTCTGTGACAATCTGGCTCCACATGTTCCGCTCTTCATGGGCATCGGTGGCTTCGTCCTTGGTCAGCCCACCTCGAGGACGGTTGCGAGCCGCCATTTTGAGGAAATGGATGGGGTTTCGCAAGAATCAATTGTGCAACAGCCCACACGCTACGGAGTTAACGATCCGGGGCTAGCGGCTAGCGGCTAGCTCTACTTGTAGGGCTGGAACCGCCAACATCTCAATGAGTGGAGTTGAAACCGTTCCCAACTTTTCCACAAAGCAGTTGAAGACTTCAGATATTTACGAAGAGAAAGTTACGTTCATATTGTATAGATCAAAGGCAAGAAAGAAGGAAGATGCAAGTTCCACTCATCCGCTTGCAATGCGGTATGCTCTCTAGGGTTGCTTAAAACGTCATGGCTAAATTCTTCCAGGTGTCAACAGCTATGAATGGGGTAAGACCAAGCCCTAATGGCGTTTGAAGCGTATCATTCTGATACAAAATGTAGGCAAGGTTGGACACGAATCGGCGGCAGCTAAATTCGCAGCTGCCACTCCTTCGAACCAGTTCTCCGTTGAGCAGGAAAAGCCATATGCGGAACTATGGATGGGAACTCACCCTTCACTGCCTTCCAAAGATGTAGAGACGCAGAGGACACTGCTTGACCTCGTGCAAGATAATCAAGCTTTGATGTCATCGGAGGTTAGCAAGAAATATGGCGAGAAGCTGCCCTTTCTGTTCAAAGTTCTTTCTATCCGAAAAGCGTTGAGTATTCAAGCACATCCGAACAAGAAACTAGCGGAACAGTTGCATGAAAAAGACCCGAAGAACTATCCAGGTAGGGATTTAGAATTCATTCGTGTCTGCGGTTCTAATACGCTCTACTGTAGATGACAACCACAAGCCCGAAATGACCATTGCTGTCACACCGTTTGACGGAATGTGTGGTTTCCGCCCTCTGAAAGAGATATCTCATTTCCTCTCCACAGTCCCGTCGTTACGCAACCTTATTGGCGAATCTGCAGCCAAAGACTTCGACCACTCTGTGAGTGGACACGAGACATCTGACAGCGAAAAAGATGTAGAGAAGAATAAGAAAGCTTTACAAGCGGCTTTCTCTACTTTGATGAAGATTGACAAGTCTACTATTGCATCTGCAGCTAAAGAGCTTGTGGCTTCCGCCGAGAAGGAAGGTGATAAGTTCGCAGGTGGCGGCGGACCTTCGAACGGAGGCAAAGAACTCGCAGACCTCGTCATCAGACTGAATGGCCAATTTGAGGGAGACATTGGTCTCTTTGTGCTCTTCTTTCTCAACTACGTGAAGCTGGAGATTGGTGAGGCTATGTTCTTGAAGGCCGATGATATCCACGCGTATCTCAGCGGAGGTGAGTCATTTTCTGTGTCCACATCTCGCAAAGTTATCGCAGCCCACGGCTCGAGCGCTGTATTGATTGTAGAATGTGTACAGATATCATCGAATGTATGGCCTCCTCCGATAATGTCGTTCGCGCCGGCTTCACCCCCAAATTCCAAGACATCCCCACCCTAACAACCATGCTTACCTACTCCTACGCCCCCATCTCCGAGCAAAAGATGCACCCCACCGACTACCCCTACATCACTCTCAACAGCACCGCGTACTCTTCCTCATCTTCCGCCATCCTCTACGATCCGCCAATCGAAGAGTTCAGCGTCGTCAAGACCGAGCTAAAGAAGAAAGGCGCCAAAGCCACTTTCGAAGCCATAGCAGGTCCGAGTATCTTCATTTGCACTAATGGCGAAGGTACCATCTCCGTTGGGCCGAAGACCGAAGAGGTAAAAGCAGGGTTTGTTTACTTCGTTGGGGCCACCGCAGAGTGTGTTCTCGAAGGCCAAAGCGAGGACTTCACGACCTTCAAAGCATTTTGCGAGCTGAGCGGTAAGGAGAGTACGAATGGGAATAAGTGAGTATAAGTGAGAGCTACAGAGGAACAGCGTCGCTAGAATATCGGCCATGACGCACCAATAGACGCCAAGAGAGGAAATACAATCATCTCGGTCCCAAAAAAAACTTTGCAAATCTGCGTTCTGGAAGAGTATTACGGAATCCTATCGTTCCTCCATAGCTGGCGAGCATTTGATTGTTCTTTATCTTTGTTGTGCCTTCCTTTGTCCCCGCCTGTTACTACCAGTAGTCCTTCCTTCTACGTTTTCGTCTCTCCCTTCTCTAATGGTAGGCCATTTGTTAGCCCCTCGAATTGAGAATTTAATATATCTCTCTGCGTTTGTCGAGCCTCCCCAGTGGAGCGTACACAACCTTTATTCCAAGATGGAGGTACTCTACCAAGACCATTGTCCGACCACGCCTTTCTCTTTGTCCACCCAACTACACAATGCCATTCTTACCTTTCAAGACCTCATTGTATCACACTCATCCCATTGAGCACCATATATATATACACACAACAACACCCAACGCAAGATCCTTACTTAACCCATCCCATCCCATCCACCCCTCTTCTCTCAAAATCCCACCATCCATCCATCCATCCATCCATCAACCAGCTCGAATCCGTAAGGAAAGTAGACCTTTCCTCTCCAACCAACCACTCCCTCCATCCAACCAATCACCTCCTTCACTCAACCCCCTCCAACCCCCTCCAAACACCACTCAACCCTACCTCCCCCTCCAAACACCACTCAACCTCCTCCTCCAACCCCCAAAAATGTCCCCTCAACCCCCCTCCCCCTCCCCCCTCTCCCCCCTCAAAACCCCCCCCGCCGCCATCTCCGTCACCCTCCTCCTCCTCCCCATCCTCTACGTCCCCTATCCCGGCCCCCGACCCA